>JAPDOI010000712.1:0-303639 GCA_029168955.1 Aplectana chamaeleonis | reverse complement strand
CAATTAAACTGAATTGTCAATTTCTTTAAACTTCAAGCTTCCGTTTTTCAGTCCCTTGTGAGTTTACGAAGCTCAGCCCCGCAACATTAGTAGAGTGCAACATTGACATTCGAAAAATGTGTTTAGATCCGCCAGGCAATAAAGATCTCAGAAGCTGAGACGTCGCAAACAGGTGCCCACATAGAAGTCTGTCAAGGAACCTCCGTGTGGGACCCTGTTTAGGAGACTCCAACGCCGCTCCCACAAGATTTTAGAAGGAACAACTGCACTTCTGCGTGACACTCTCGATGCAGTTTCGGACTTTGTTTGCTTTCCGCGTAGCTCGTGCTCAGCAAAATTTTCAGCCTCTTAGAAGCGCCCCAAAAATGCGGATTTTCACAATCCCGCGCGCTACTCATCCGTGACACTTCGCTTGGGGGAAGTGTGCCGTTAAGGGTTTCTGACAACGCTCTGACCATTTCTCAAATAGATTCGGCCCCTCGTCGAGCTTGGTTTTCTTAGATTTTGGAATTTCTTTTTTCGCCCTTTTCGAAACTATGGCGCGCCGACACGACCACGCGAACCGAAGCAAAAGCACGAAAGCAAAAGCCTCTTTAAGGAGCCGTTCAACGCATCTTCCAACTTCAGCGTGTTTATTTCTGCTCGGCAAGAGAACACAGTTTAATATTTTTGCGCTCTGCACAGATATGTGAAGTGTGGCCGAAAGACAATGGCGGTCTAAGCGGGCCGCGTGCTTGGCAGGCGGCCGTCGCATGTGCCGCTCTCGTACGAGTGTTGGATTCGAATCGCGGCCAACCCCTCCCCTCTTCTGCACAGCTGATTGATCGGCGCAGTGTTTGCTGCCAGCCGGTGCCGGCCCCGTTCGTAGTCGATGGCTGTGGGGGACGTTTCGCATGCTCGTTCGAGAGCGGCGATCGCGACGGCCGCCTTCCAAGCACACCGGCCGCATGGGCCGCCATTCTCATTCGAACACACTATATCAACAGTCTATGCGAACATGTTGAAATATTAGTCCTAAACTTTCTAATCTACTCTTGATGTAACACATTGCGAAACGCCAATGAGCGAGAATTGAGGATTGGCTTATCGATGATGAAAGACAAAAAAAGAAAACGGTATCTGTTGAAACGATCAAACAGTGCTCAGGCGTTCCAGTATTCCAGAAATCGAGCAATTCAAAATATTGGTCTGCCATGAAAATTTATCTCAACTGCCTTTGGCTCCAAGTGTTTAGCTAGGGGAAGCCTTCTCGTACTTTGGAGAACATTGCATCCAGCACTTCACTTGGAGTCCAAGGCAGATCGAGCCATTTCGATCAGTTCAATGTTCGGTTATTAGAATACCAGTGTTCACTCCTTCCATTCACATAAATCAGGGCGAAATGCTTGCTAAGTATTCTTACGCTCTTCATCCTTCTTCAACTGGTCTGGTAGCGCTGCGACGTCGACGTACACGCGAATTTAGGGCGTCCCGAACGCTGGACCATGTATGAGGGTTTCGATTTGCGCTGGGTGATCTACCGTCGCAGCCCCGTCCATTGATCAGACTAAAATGATTGCGCGAACTCTAGTTCGTTTGGCGTCTTCCCCGATTTCATAAAACTTGAACACGCACTAAAAATTTTATATCGTTATTTAAAGTCAGGGGGTGTGTATACAAGTCTGTTGGTACCTGCTCGTTGGTGCCCCTGCTTCTACTGAACCCAGCGCAGACGTTTTCGGATTGCAACTACAGGAACGTCTCGAGCTGATATAGCGTGCACTAATTAGTACCGCGTAAAGTATCCCGCGCACATTGCATAAAGGTGTCGCCGTCTGGCACACCAAGGCATCTGGAATCTATGAACACCTTAGAGATCCGTACCTTTAGGAGTTCAAGTGAGTCTTTGGCCACTGAGCCATGTTTCGCCACCCTGAAACTGCTCGATCGCTGTCGAGTGATGCTAAAAAAAACTGCGCACTATCCAGACTCTCTGAGCTATTTTCCATGCACCGTCTGCCACGCTTTGCAGGTATAACCTCACCTCAAGGATAGACCCGTCAATCAGCGTCGGAGAGTACACCCATCTACTGCGGAAACGCTGACTGATAGGAGAGTGGGATGCCCGCAAAAATAGCTGTAAGGAAGGATTTCAATGGTATGGCCAAGGAGTTCGGCTCAACGTCGTGCCGGAATGCATTCGTACGATTGCGGGATCACAGAGGATTCAATCTGTGGATAGTGAGTGCTCATGCTCCCGCTGAAACCGCCCAAGACAATTCGAAGGATGCGTTTTATGAGGAACTCAATACGTTGCTGGCCAGGATACCTTGTCAACATGCTCTTATAAAAACGATTAGCAGAACGGTTTCGGACCCTACGTAAGATGAACTTTCCCTGAAGTTAACTATTCTCTGTCCACGTACGACTTTCAATGAATCTCGGCATTGGCAACGTTGATATTGGCAGATGTTATGAACCGAGTATGATACAGTGGATTTACTTCTGGCTGACGTTTCGGCGTCTTCGCTCCTCTTCGGAGCCTGGAAAGTTGAGAGCATGATTTGGAAAAGCTACTCGATCAAGCGTCAGTTTCATTCAACATGAATCGCCAGTCAGTGGGAGGCCGGACCACCGCACGATCGCGAAAGAGAAAGCAGGAAAAAACAGACCAACTTTTTGACTGTGAGCCGACGAGCTCAACTGAGTCACCCTCAGATGGGTAGACAAAGGTTTGGAAAGCTGCACATAACGATCTGCCAATGTTAACTATTCTCCCCAGAGGGAACCTCAGAGTGAGCTGTTTTCACAAGGCAATCAATGAACAGTCGAAGATTCGCTGAGAAATAAACTTCCGAATTCGAAAAAAACATTTAATACAGTCCAGTGTTTTCTCGTCACAATCAATACTCATTAGCCATTCAGATACCGCGTATCCCACCGGTGGGATATATTTTCAAAAATTTAATTCTCCGCCTCGGAGTATTCAAGTCAGTATGAATGGTCGATGTATTCTGTTCCTTCTTAGGCTGGGGGTGTATACAAGTCTGTTGGTACCTGCTCGTTGGTGCCCCTGCTTCTACTAGGAACCCAGCAGACGTTTGAGTGTACAACACAGGGAACGTTCGAGAGCGATATAGCGTGCAGAACTATATCGCGAAAGTATCCCGCACCATTGCATAAAGGTGTCGCCGTCCGGCACCACTAAGGGCTCTGGTCCATAAGCAACACCTTAGGATCCGTAAATTTCCTAAGGAGCATGCCGAGTCTCTGGCCACAAGCCACAATTTCGCCACCCTGAACTGTTGATCGCTGTCTAGTGATATCCAAAAAACTGCGCGATCCAGACTTCTGAGCTATTTTCATGCACCGTTTGCTGCTTTGCAGGAAACCCGCCTCAAGGATAGACCCGTCATCAGCGTCGGAGAGTACACCATCTACTGCGGTAACGCTGACGATAGGAGAGTGGGAGGCTGTGCTATAGCTGTAAGGAAGGATTTCAACGGTATGGTCAAGGAGTTCGGCTCAACGTCGTGCCGCAATGCATTCTTACGACTTCGGGATCACAGAGGATTGAATCTGTGGATAGTGAGTGCTCATGCGCCCAATGAAACCGCCGAAGACAATTCGAAGAATGCGTTTTATGAGGAACTCAATACGTTGCTGGCCAGGATACCTTGTCAACATGCTGTTGTCGTGGGGATTGACGCAAATGCGAAGATGGGACTTGATCAGGAATCCGAAGTACTCGGTAAATGGTTCTACCCAGTGGAGCAAACATCGGACAATGGCTAGCGCCTTGTCGACTTTTGTGAACGCAGTGGTCTAATTGTTGCATCAACATTCAAGAGGAATCATCGCCGCAATCAGCTTACGTGGCGGGGACCAACCCAGCTATCTCCAGAAGAGCAGCGGAAGCGGAAGATGACAACTTTGAAACTTCAGCTTGACTATGTCCTGACGAGGAATATTCCAGTATCGGACATTCGAAGATCTAGAGCTGTGTGGGATGTCGCATTCGATTCGGACCACCGTCCTGTTCTGTTGAACTTCACTGCGAGGATTCATAAGAGGAAGCGAGGGGCTCAGCCTCTCCAGAGGATTGACATGACAAGTCTCAGAAATGAAGAGTGCAGAAGGAATTTTCGACAATGCGTTTCTATTCACATCGGAGTACGGACTAAGAAGAAACTTTCTTTTGTCAAGTGCATCCAGGACGCTTCGAAAGAGGCACTCCCGGTTGTACAGCCTAAGAAGAAGTTCGCCTACGTCTCAGAAGAAACAACATCTACCTACAACAGAGTATGTGCTCTCCGAACTGCAGGAAACTTCGTGGAGGAGAAGCGTCTGAGAAGGAAGTTGCGTCGGAAGCTTCAAAGCGACCGCTAGCGAGAGTGGACGTGTAGAGCTAAGGAGTTCGAGAAGGCTTGCGAGGAGAAGAATCCGAGGAAAGCCTACACGTTGCTGCGACAGTATAGCGGGAAGATGAAGAGATGTTCTCCTGTCTTGAACACTACCAATGGAGTTGCAGTTGGTGATGCGACGCTGCCAATATGGAAGGATTACTTCAGTTCACTACTGAATCGTCCAGCGCCATCAGTACCTGAGCTCCCGCATGTTCAGAGAGCACATTACGATGTCAGTGAGGAACCGCCGACTGAGTCTGAAGTTTTGGATTGTGTCCGGAAAATGAAGAATGGAAAGGCAGGTGGAGATGACAACATCACTGCTGAAATGCTAAAAGTTCTTCCTCCGTCTGGGATTCGTGAAATGACCAACACCATCCGTGCTATATGGATGAGCGAAAAGATACCCGATTCGTGGAGACATGCGATCATCGTACCTCTTCGCAAGAAGCTATCCGTCACGGATCCTAAGAACTACAGAGGATTCTCTCTACTTCGTGTCATGTACAATGTTTTACAACGTATCATTCTCGAGCGACTTATCAAACATCGTGAAGGAACGACCAGAGATGAGCAAGCCGGTTTTCGACCTGGAAGATCGACCATTGACCAAGTGTTCGTCGTGAGAAGAGTAATTGAATCGTGGCAGCGGTATTCGAAGCCACTACAGCTTGCTCTTTTGAACTTTGAAGCCGCGTTCGACTCTCCTAATCGTGATCGATTGCTCAATGCTCTGCGAGCAGATGGAGTCCCGGAAAAATATGTTCGGTTAATTGAGGACATGAACAAAGGAACAACAGCAGCAGTTCGTACACCTGTCGGATTTACGTCAGCTTTCGAGGTGAAAACAGGAATAAGGCAAAAAGCCGTTGCAGGACCTTTTCTTTTCAACTTCGTCGTTGATGACATCATGCGTAGAGTTGCAGAACAGTTTCCTGCGGATGTGATCCTAACACCATCAGGACGCTCCCTTGTCGACCTGGAGTACCCCGACGACATCGTGTTATTCGCTGAAAACAACGCAAAACTGCAAAGGTTTGTGAACCTCGTTTCGAAGTATGCCGCAGCCTATGAACTTCATCTTCGTCCCGACAAATGCAAGCAGATGTGGGTATCTCAGAGGCCTTCAACGGGAGTTTGTGTGGGCGGACAACGTATCGAACTGGTGGACGATTTCTGTTATTTGGGCTGTTTGCTGAAGAACGATGGTAGTTATGCAGCGGATATTCGACAACGATGTGCGAAAGCTACGTCTGCATTTAATTCTCTAACCAAGTGTTTGTGGTCTACCACCATCGCGAAGGAAGTCAAGTTGCGCGTCTACCTATCCGCTATTCGCCCTAACATGATGTACGGATCGGAGACGTGGGCAGCACCGAAGACGCAGATGGAAAGGTTGGATTGCACGGAGAGGAAGCTTTTTAGGCGTTTGCTTGGATATTTCTGGCCGTGTGTATGCCATAACGAAGACCTTTGCAAGGAAATCGACGCAGTACATCAACGCTTGACACGAGGGAGGTGCCAGCATCTCCTAACGCCATCTCAAGCAGCAATGGAAAGTCGACTTCGACTGCTCGGGCATATACTAAGATGAACGCCGGATCGTCTCGTACAACACGCTTTAGGAATGCTTCCAGATCCTGTCTGGAAACGGCCAACTGGGCGTACGCGAAAGTTCTGGACAGGTTTGGGTAAAGAGGATGAGAAGTCACTCGGCATCGAAAGACAGTTCAGGCGCGATGTTTCGTTTCGCAGGAAATGGAATAGTGACAGCTGGATGGAATGTGTTCAAATTGTGGCTGAAGACCGTGAAAAATGGACACGGCTGACTACTAGGACGGCACACCTCGGTGAAGATGCGGAATGACCGCGTCAGGCGAAAGCCAACCGATTAAGTCAAAAGTAAGTCACTTAAAGTCATTCTAAAATTGAAGTATGTTAAACAAATCTAGTCAGCCTCTCTCGAAATTCCTGTTTTCAATGATATTGATCCTCTGATCCACTGGTAACTCCAGCTAGTCCTCTTCTTCAGCGAAAACCAAAGGCTTCACATCCAGAGTAAACTTATCAATATCGTCTCCTCTGAAGGAACGAATTGCCGCCACTTTATGTTGAGGAACGTACGAGAACTTGGAACTAAAAAGGGCATATAAGTTATGGAAAGGTGACCCTCACTGTGAGCTCTGTCATGAGCTCATGAGTCTGGGGCTCTCAGTTGTTCACCTCGGTTTGTTTCCCTTTGATGCAACGATTCCGATATATTCTTGATAAGGAGAGCAGTCTCCGACATTTTTGTATAAGCTCACTCCGAGCCCGTGAGGGCTTCCTTTTCAAAATCCTTTTATGGCATACTAAGCTCCATCAGTTTCATCCTCTCGAGAATTTCATCGAGTTTCCTATCAAGTCTCTAGCGACACCATCGGCAACATTCACAGCAGAAAACAGACACTTTTCGGTAAAACCTGAACCCTTTCTGTGAAATCCCCACCTAGAACTAACATTCTCGTCATTTACTCGGTCTCTCTTGGCCACTTCTAGTAAGGGTTCCTCAAGACTACCAGCTATGGTGACATCCTTCACCCTCCTTTCACACACCCGTTTTGTTCCATCGAAGAGAATCTGTAACGAGTATCTTGCCAACTAAAATTTACCGATGCTACACAGAAGTTGGGGCGAGACACACATTAGAATATCTATACTTTCTTAAAAGAGACAGCGAATCAATAAAAATGATGAATATTAAAAATGAAAAAATGATAAGAAATCATGGTATACGAACATGAATAACACTTACAAACCTGCGTACTTGCGAGCGCGGTACGTTGGAGGGAAAGGTGCCCTGTTGGAAAAGAAGTTGATGAAGAAACGTCGGAGCTTCTGATACGAGCAGGCACAACCTTTCTGAGAGAACCCAGAAATCGAAAATAGGAAATGAAAAGCTAAAACTTGAGGAAACTTTCTTACTTTTCGGAAATCCCTGTGGATGTGAGACATGCTTCTTCCCTTCAACCTCATCTTTGAAATTGCTCGAATAGGCTCAATAATAGCCATTTCTCTGAATGACCGCTTTATTCAAAGAAATCAGGCAACATTCACACATAATGGGGGAAGGCGAAGGAGAATTCCGCACAGCCACCGAAATTTCGCCCACTACCGGGGATTTTATTAATTCGAACACGAAATATTTCATAACTTTCCCAAAGGGTTGAGACTCCTACGTGGGTAGAACTTTGACGTAGGCGCAAAATTTTTCTTCGACCACCCCCATTAGATGTAACTGAGTCGAAATCAGAAAACCGTAAAAAAACGCACAAATATTATTTAAAGTATTCCGCGATCACTGTGAAAATAATGGAAGTGTAATGGTCAAATTATTGTGGTAGGTTAAGAAGCAGTCGTAATGGCTGTGGTACTGTATATGCTGCAAAAAGTCCTTTGAATGCTTATTCTCGTCCACGCGGATGCTCGTCCGCCGCGAACGCTACAGTGCATTCGCAACGGATGAGCATCTGTGTGGACGCGAATATTCGTTTAAACGACTTATAGCAATACAGTACACTAGCCATCACGATTACGGCGCTCGGAAAACTAGATTTAAAGAGCGAATATGATGATGGACCGCAGAAGTGGTAAGCCATTCACAGTAGGACGCGGCCTTATTCCCTGCACCGAAGTCGGGCGTTCTTGTCGGGACCACCGCCCCTTTGGCACAAGGCCAGCGATGTCCGCAGACTGCGGAGGACGTGCCTAACTTCACGGCTTCTGGCCCAATTCTACACTCCATCTTCAAGCAAACTCCTAATGATTGTTTGTTCAATGAAGCTTCTCAAAGAAGAGGTTATAATGTCGATATGATTCGCAGGAATGAAAAACTGTCTATTCTTTCAACTCAATCAAGGTTCGAAATCAACAAGGATTTACTGCAACTCAAAGTATTGAGTGAAGTGAGGGCATATTGAGAGAAGGAAAACAGCTTTTACACGTTCCTCAAGATCCTCGCTTCCCTACCTTATATGTCAATATTGCCAATTTCAATGAAATTTAGCACTATATGCCCGAATCGTACATGAGATTGGGTCACTTTCCCGTGAATCGATGCTATTTCACCCGCAGTGCACCTCTCCGATGATTCAACCTGGATAAGGTGATTTGCCGAGAAATCAATAAAGTCATGGGGTGCGAACTCCGTAGTCTGCGAACATCGTTAGCCTCGTACTAAAGAAGCGGTGGTCCCTTCACAAACGCCAGACTTCAGTACGGGAACTTGGGAGTGGGTTTCGCTTGAGTGGTCATACGAGGACGGAATATGATAAAAATCGTTTACGCATTACGTTTCACAAACACTACAACTAAAAAGCCGAATCCTGGTGCGACAAAACGAATTTTGACATCCGGGATCCTGTGCTAGCGCAACCCACGCAATTGCCGTGGAGCGCGTCATCGTATCATGGAGCGCCAGCATAACTCCCAGATGGGATTTCAGGCTGAGAGCAGCCACTAGGAGTGTTTTTGTCTAGAAACGGAGTCTATGTATTTATCATACTTGTTGCATGCTTAGGTATATAACGCATCTCGAGTTTTTTCTCACCTGTCTATCATCACTAAGTAAGTCGGAGTTCTTTTAAATTGCGGCATATGCGTTTAACTCATCAATTCTATTTCAATCGTTTCATTTTTTTTCAAATTCACTGTTCAACACCACAATTTCCACATGAGAGGTCTTTATATTATTCGCTCGGAGAGTAGGGAAGTCGATCGCGACCTCTCTCCGTCGGTAAACTAGTCCATGACTTTCCACCCTTCGTAACTAGAGAAGCACTGCATGACGACAGAGAAGACGTATAGCTTAGGTTGGTAGGATGAATCCGGGCAGAGTAAGCAGCGGAGCAGCTCAGTCCTGAGTTTCACCAGATTGATATATCCAGCTCTGAATGCTAACTCAAGCACCGGTTCGATTCGAGCGCCGTCAGAACGAGGTTGGACCGTTGAACCGCTCTGGCTCGAAACGAAAAAAGGGGCGGGGTCAACCCGAAACGTGACTCATTCGTTTCGGGAATGTCATCGGTCCACCTCTCAAAGCCGGGATTGCAGTCTCGATGATTTCGTAACTACTCTGTGGATCGTGTGTCGGTCCACCTGTCATAGCCGGGACTGCAGTCTCGATGATGACGTCACTACTCCGTGGATCGCGCATCGGTCCACCTTTCATAGCAGGAATTCTAATGAGATAATGACCTCATCAACTTGTTACCATCGATTCTACGCCCTATACCCTTCATAGGTGTCATCGCGATGACGTCATCCTTGATCTTAGGAGCATGGTGGCTATATGGCTTTGCCACTATGCCCGAAAAATCAAGGATGACGTCGTCGCGGTGACCGCTATGAAGGATGTAGGGCGTAGAATCGATGCTAACAAGATGCTGACGTCCTCATCCTGGTTGTGGCCATGGAAATCCTACACTTCAACAAATATCTGAATTTAATAACACTCAACAATAAGTTTTTTAGTGGTTCGTTTCCACTGATTCATAGTTCAGAGCTTTTGTTCATTCTTCCCCTGTTTTGCTTCTCATATCGAAGCTAAATTCCGGTCCGCATTTGCGTATTACAGTTCTTGCATCGTGCAACACGATGTTAATCGTGCTGGAAGAAAGGTGAATTAAGCCGGGACTAAGCAGTCCCAGCACGAATCTTATCCTGTTGCGATAATATTTAGCGGTGCCTGAAGTCCACAATTGCGCACTGACGTGAGTGATGCTGGGACCTCTCACAATCAGTGAGTGAAATTTTCGCTTAGGTGCTAATTTCTTCCGACCAATCCGACCAAAAACCCTCGATGGGACAAGCTCAAAACGACGCGCTCAACTTGCGACGCTGAGCAAAGAAAAATTAGTGCAAAATTGTTGCAGTTCTCTGCGTTTTCCCCATAGTGGTAGATCTCATATAACATCAAATAACGCAGAGCAGCAAGTTTTGCACTGAAAAAAACGAAGAGCTCAAGATTTCTTCGGTTTCCCATAATGCTTCTTTTCTCATCTGAAACAAAGACAAAAATCGACTAACACACTTTCTCAAGTATTAAGCTTTCATTCATATTTTTAACAAGGTGTACACCCACTTCGCTTCGCGGCGTACTTACAGGCGCGTATATTGACGCATAAAATAATCGAATCATTGCCAAATTAGAACTTAGTTATTATCGTACTCGGAACCCATTCTGGTCTCACACACTTCCCCCAGCGCGTGACGCACTCCTGGTTGGGTCCCAAACACTTTTCTTTTCTCGGCGCTTGGCGCACTCACAGTTGGATCCCCACACTTTCTACGGCGATTGGAGCACCCCGAGTTGGGTCCTCCACACTTTTGTGTAAACATGCTGATGGTCCTGATGTCGCATCCACGTAGCACAAAAATGGATTCAACGTGAAATTCCCGCGGGCGGGCCCTTTTCTCCTCGCCTCGCCTCATTCGAGTCCACGTTCTCTTACTATTCATGAAAGCAGTTTTTCTGCCTCAACTGTGCTTACTTTCAGAGCTAAAATTCTGCCCCTTGTACTAGATTGCTCCTTCAACTGAGGTGATTCTGCTAGCTCGCTACCCATAGTTCTAGCATACTTCGACTTCTTCACCCTCGAATTCACAGGAATACGGGCAGTAAGCTGGCGGAATTACTTGATTAGCAGTGGAGGGCAATCTGTTACACGCTGTGCGGCTGCGCCGCGCCCGCTTCAACTCAGTGCCGCCCGGCTTAGTCATCGCAGGCTTGACGGTACGGTGCCGGGCTGGCTATCAGAAATGTGTGGAAGGAAAGAAATTTATCTGGAGACGAAAAATTGAAATGATAGAACCGAAACGGACCAAAGAGCCTAAAATTAAAAAAGACAGAAATTATTTAGCATCTAGCAATGCGTCAACAGCTAACTTTTTTTTCCATTTTTACTCGGAAATATAGCAGAATGTGAGCGCAAAAAAGGCCGGAAAGCAAAAAAACAGAGGGCGAAATTTTCTTCATATTACTGGTATCGTCAATCTTTGGATGTGGGGAAACCAACTGAGAGCGCGCGTATCGTGCGTGTAGGGTGGCCACGTTACGTGTTAAAAACTATCGATATCGCTCGCCACTAATTTTCCGATGGTTAACATTTTCCATTTTTCTGTCGGTAAATATGGTAAAAACGGTAAATTCGGAAAAGTTTCTAGATCTCGGTTCCTCTATATACTCCATGCGAGCAAAAGAATCTTCAGAAAACCGTCATGCATGGACCAGCGTAGTATCACATATGTATATACAGTCGGCATGGATCCTAGTGATACGTTGCGCTCCCTACTGAAAGTTGGCGCAAACTCGGTGCCATATGCTACCACATAGGTCCACCGAATTCGCCCCAACCTTCAATAGGGAACACAAGGTATCACTAGGATCCATGCCGGCAAACCTTATCACTGACTCCTAACAACGCAATGTCAATTCAATACAAGAAATGACGTCCCGAAAGGCTCGATTACTAGTAGTCCTTTGGTTTTTGAGACGGGGATCGCTGTGGAAAAATAGAGGACTATTTTGATTAATCTTTTTGACAACGGTATTGGGAAAATCAGCAAGAATATGATGATAAAAATATGAAAAAGCTCAATTTTGAGAGTGATAGAGCTTACAGCTATTTAAAAACACGGTCTCTCTTTTCCACTCAATACCTACCATTTGACGTGCAAGTAGATCTCTAGCATTCATTTGTTCCCGTCGGTGGGCGTGTATTGCGCTTTTGGGGTTTGCCTTGCGCTCGAAGTGGCAACTTCGGGCTCCTTTGAAGCTCTTCCTGGCTCGTTTTCACGCGTTCGCTCGACGTCAACGTTACAGTGTGCCCCTCCACTACGCATACATTTTTCATGGTGAACACTGCCTCTAAGGAGCAAATAATGTTTGGAACCCACAACCTTTGCCGCGAATGTTCAGCGGTTTAAAATTTACGGGCGAAATCTGTTAGCTCGTGAATTGAAATCTGCTGAAGAATCAGGAAAATAGTTTTCTAACCTGGAAACATTATTCGACGAAGAGTTTAAAGGGGATCCCTGAAATAAGATTTGATAGATATCTATGCCCAGAGGCAAGTCAGCTGCGAGAGAAAAGTGATACTTTCCCGATTCGGAGAGGAAAGTTTTAAGAAAAGTCATGACTGCAGTCTATCATGTTTTCAAAAAGGTTATCACATGTTTTTTTAAGTTTGGAATTCAACAGATTCAAAGAAAATGCAAAGAAAATAAAAGAGTAAGAATTTTGTCTCTTTTGGAATCAGAGAAATGGAGGGAACCTTCACCTTTTTGCATTTCAGATTCCCAAGCAACCTAAACATCGCGACCAGCTATCTCCACCGCAACAAGTTTATGTTTTTGGGAAGGAACGCTAATAAATTCATTCGGAGTAACGCTTCATAGATGTAGAGGGCAGACTCGAATGGTTCAGAAAGTGGTTTCGGAAACGCACATATATCTCCTTTACAATAACCACCTTGTCCAAGTATCCTTCCTTTGATCGATCGTGTATAAAACGATCGAAACGCGATGTTTTTTCTCATGACAGTGTTGACCTCCTTAGCTTGGATTGAACTGTGTTTAAGGAGGCGATGATTCTTCATGTTTTTGTGCTTCTCTATGTTTCAAAACCTGGGCAGACGTGGCACAGCTTTGGTACTTGAATACGCGTGGTTTCAGTTTTGTCCATTTCATTGGTATTTATCCCACTTATGTATACTGGGAATTTTTTAAGTACCGCTTAAAACAGTTTCATTTTGAACCTCAACCTCAAACATCCTTCTATAAAGAAACACTTCATTCACTGAACTTCTGAGACGTTCCTACATAGAGTGAGGTTCGAGCTATGTGTGGGATTATTACTCATTGTCAGTTACGAATTACGATTTACGAATTACGAAGAAATTAAAAAATTGCGATTTACGAAACTACAAATTTCAGTTACGCACAGTCCTGCTGGTGTTCGATTACTTTCCGCTTATTTCATTATTTTGTTACATCAAGGAGCAACAGAAGTTGACAAATATTTTCGAAGAAGATTTCAAAATAATATCGCCCCGGACGGGTTTATATTCACCACGCGGATCCAATTGTTTTATTTTCAGCGGGAAACCAAAAAGAGATAAAGATCGGCCGCCTCAATAAAGCTGACTGACTAACGGTAGAGAAAGAAAAGAGTGAATAATCCTTATTAAGGAATTTGAGTACATTTCGTATTGCAGGAGACCAAAGAAGCCAATGACAGCTGCATCTGTCTAAATGTGTCGGCAACCCTTCCCAAATTTCGCAATGTTTCGTTTCGCTGTCGGTCCAATCGAGCTGATTGATTAGTGCGGCGCCAACCCCCGACGTCTCCCGTTTCTCTCGTGGAAAACGGGAAGGCGGAGCTTTGCCGAAACGTCTCTCGTTCGCCCCGACGTGGCAGAAAAAAGCGGTTTGGCCATCGGTCGAATCGAAATGGTGCCTGAGAATGTATGGAATGGTAACCGGCCTTCCTTTTCGAAATCGTATGAACGCGATGCATTAGGAGGAAAATAATGCAAGATTTTCTTCACTGTTGAAGTCAAGAAATGGGAGGATCATGCACTGCCACTTCATATAACATTGCAAAACAGCATCAGTTTTCTTGTTTGTATCTCTTTATTTTCGAAGTCGATTTGATTTCAGTTGCCTATCCCAATCTCAATTCTGACGACCCTTTTTACACACTCGATTGACACTTTGTCGATCCTACTCAGGCAAACTCAAATGTCGACAGCAGGTTTCTGAGGTGTCGTCACAGAGCACATCAGCTGAGGACACAAAAAAAGCGTGATTTCGGCGCGAGAGAACCTGGTATCACGCCGAAAGGCCCAGGTGTAGACCTTCTAGCGCCGGATTTCGAGACGGCGGCATGACTTGACTGAAGCCTCAGAAGGTTCAGCTGTCTACCTGCTACCGCCGGAAATATAGATTTTGCTGTAGACATCCTATCGCCGGATTTTTAATGAGTGCGGTCACCTTCAAAATTCGGAGCAGATAAACGAGCTGAACCATCGCAGTATTCAGAAACTATTGCTGTATTAGTACCTCACTTACATAGCTGTAATTGTAGCCGTCCCCATACTCAACTGCCCTTTAACATGGGCATTTCGGTTTTTTTTCTGCCGTAATTATTATCGAGGTGTAACTCTTACCGACTCAATATTTGAGCTATTTCGCAGCTTGCAGTGGCCAGCAGAAGAAAAAAAAGTAATTGATTTTCTTTCGAACCAGTTCTACTTTAACGGGTTTTTCGAAACTCTAGGCAAAAAATATGCAGCAACGATACAAAAAAAAACGGGTTAATAAAATTTCTCCAATGCGCGAAAATCGCAGTTCTCGGGACTTTTTCGAAACGGAAACTCCTGGCATAGCTTCATTACCTGAGAAATTTCCCTCACGAAACCTCAAATTTGCGGGTGTAAGTATTATTCACAGTGTATTTTCTGGTTATAACTATTTTCCTGATTGTGGTTAGTTCTTTTCAGAAACCCTTGAGAAGTGTTAAAATCTAATCTCTAAGAAATGGTTGATAATTGGCAAAATGATTAGGTGTAGGCAGTAAGATAAATAGTTGTGCATTATTATCAAATTTGAAGTTGACTGGCTTGAAGACGTTGGATGATGGAGATGTAATGGTAATCGTACCTTCTAAACATTTCAGGGAATGCGAAACTCGCTAAATTGGGAAAAAGTTCCGCGAGCCCGACTTGGTACAAGGAATCAGCCCTCACGAAGTTCAAATGTTCTTGGATTTTGAACAGCGTTGATAGATTTATAGTAGAGAGAAAGGTGTATCCAATCATTTCGGTCCCTTGAACCGGCCCCGACACTTCGATGTGAAATACAAAAGTAGGAATTTCGGGTAACGCTTTTAGATAGAAGAAGTGTTGCGCCTTCGAAACGTATGCCATATTTGATAAAAAAGATACGCATAGACTGTAAAACAGTGGAATTCTAGTGGTTTCTTTTTAATTTTTACAGAGGATACTCAGGGGAGAAAGCCCGCTGATCTAATCTCTATGCATAAGGTATCCTTCATAGTCCTCACCGCAGGCACGGAATGCTGGTGACGCTCGGAATGAGCGGTGGACTATGAAACTTTTTACCGCGCGACACGCGCGGCACGGACAGGATTCAATTACATATGAAATTCCCGGCAGAGCCAAAATGAACAGGTCTATGAAAGATGTCTAAAGGCATCGTCCATTCTCAGGGGTAAAATTTCGTACTATGGTCAATCCACCGTGAATGGCAACCATGCCAAGCGCGAGATCTCGACCAGATAAGGGAGAAACTACAGGAAAAAAAATCGGTCCCGCCCACAATACTCAAAAGCTTACATATCTGCGCACACCGCCCCGAAAAGGGAATCTAGAGCTCTGCTGTAGTCCATTTCGCCTATCAGCATCGCCACATAAATAAATTTTTCAGTTTGCAGAGATTTTGGTCCCCTATTCGGAGCAAAACGCTTGATTATGCTTTCAGGGCATTGGGAGTGGGGCCGACTTTATCCCTGTATTTTCCCACCTAGCTGATCGAATTCAGATTTTGCGCTTGTCAGGGTTGCTATACACGGTGGGCGGACTACAATATCAAATTCTACCCCTGAGGTTAGACTGCGTGTTTAAAGGCAGTGTTCACGATAAAAAATTCCTTTCCTGCTTTTTCGCCTACCTTAACAACGGTCCCATTCTGATTCCAATGGTGTCTCTGGAATCGCACAAGACCTTCTGGGAACGGAGTTATGGTCCCTCAAAAATTGAGCTAGGGAAGCACGGTGGACGAGTTGTTCGAGGCTTGTAACTTCCGTCTCTTGCAGCCAATGTATGCGAGCTGATCTGAGTAAAGAGAGAAGTTGAGAATGAAGGGAAGAACGGGGCTGTTGATTGGAAACCATCGCTCATCTCACGAGCTCGAGTGTTCCATTGTTCACGTCGAGGGCGGAAAGGGGCCGGGCTTGCCCGGAGCGGCGGGGTTTGTCATGAAAAAATCGAGGAAGGAGTTTTTCGTGAACAGTGCCTTAAGCAGCGTGCCACCGCATTTCTGACCCAGACCAAGGGCGCCTGAGTGATATAAATTCAAATAGTTAGAAAAGTTGAGTATTCTAATATTCGATTCGAACGGAAATTCAAATTTCCGATTTTTTCGAATGTTGGTTTCGCTCAGGAATTTTGATATTTGCTTCTTCAAGCCTTCGATTCGTTCAGAAATTTGAGTCAATCGGATTCTGGAGTATTAGGTTTGTTCGGAGAGCTTGAATATTCGATTTTCTGAGTAGTCGGCCAATTTCGTGTCACTTAATTCAAATGTTTGGATGTTAAAAAAGAATGTGCAGAAAGCATTGAAGATCTTTTCGGAAATATATAGGAAAAAGCTAATTTTCATTCGAATATATTTTCCAAGTACTTATTTGCCTCAAATAGAAGACAGGTTTTCCAAAACAATCGTTCGGTCAAAAAAAAGACCTTGCCCGAATTTATTCACTCATTCCGAGATTCCAATAACGCTGTATTCGAAAATTCATCCGAAATTTTTAAGATGTTGCGGTTGCGGACTCGTACTAATATATGGTAGTCTGATTGTGTTATCATTCATTTTTTCGAATAAACTGAGGTTGGTCGGTGAAGTTCTGTTTCCACTCTCACGTTTTCACTTGATTTCATTGCTACCACAGATGTAGTCGTATTAGTGAAAACACTGACTCACCGGTCTATCAGGCCCCGGTCATAGTTGGATGAGCCGACGCCTCCAGCCCGGTCGATACACACAGAATGCATTGGAAATGGGATGCAAAAATCACTCGGTGTATCCCCCCCGCACCCCCCAACACCCCCCAACACCCACCCGGTCGATACTTATGAACAACATGGTGAGGTGAAGCTGAGAAAATCACTCGGTGTATCCCCGCTCCCCCAACACCCGCACCCCCGGTCGATACGTATGTTTAAAATGATGGAGTGAGGTTGAGGAAATCACTCAATATATCCGACGCGGTCGATATCCATGCAATACGTGGATGAGAAAATCACCGGGTGGGCGGGTCGAAAGATAAAACATTGTGTATCACTAGAAAGCTAACCTTACTGCTACCTCCGTTACTTCACCATACTCTCCTTCACTATTTCTCTGAACAGGTGCAATCCTGTTGGCCACGTAATCTTCGTCATATCTAGTTGGATGCATCGAGTGATTTTCTCAACCTCACTCCATCATTTTAAACATACGTATCGACCGGGGTGGTGTTGGGGGGTGTTGGGGGGTGCGGGGGGTGTTAGAGTGGGATGCAGATGCAAATAGCACCAACTATGACCGGGGCCTCACACCTGTTTCAAAAATTGAATGATACCACTAACAAACTACCGTATGTTAGGACGAGTACGCAACCTCACCAGGTCCTAATTCCATTGCTGTAGACTATAATCGATTTCGAAGTCCAAAATATTTTCAAGTGATATACTTGTGCAAATGAACAACGTTTCTGATGGATATCATGATATAAACTGAATTGAGACAAATATTCGAAAAACGGACACTTGACCTAAACGAAAGCAAAGAATTTTTTGATATCCCGTATGAACGGAATACACGAGGGGCGAAAAACATGAAACCTCCAATGAAGCGAGATGCAAAACAATAAAAAATCACGACAAAATCGAATATTCAAAAAAAGGTGTTTCAAGACTTCAAATATACATGGTGTTCGAAAAAATACTCATAGTAAAATCCCAAGAGACGATAAAATAGTTGAATACAACAAAAATCTCTAAAACACTATTCGTGTAATAATTCCAGTCAATACAAAGCCTGATTCGCGCTATATCACACAAAAACAGGTGTGCTTCACGAGGGACAAAAAACAAAAGCAGGTTCTTCAATTGAGCAACCGACTGAATATTTGGTTGAGCATTCGGGTATTTGGACGATCAGTCGTCACCGGCGATAAGATGTGTCGCCTTGTCAACCTGCTGTGAACCTGCTATCGACAGGTCGATAGCAGGTCGATAACAGGTCCATGTTATTCTCCCGAAAAAACCTGCTATCGCCGGTTGCTCGAGAAACAGGGGGTTCAACCTGCTGGCGACATTTGAGTTTGCCTAAGTAAATGCCTTGTAGAAAGTAAGACACGTTCGTGCTCAGAAGAGAGAGCTCTCGCTGCTGATTCCAAATATGCCCCTGGCTCCCCGAACGTGTCACTCTCAGCTGAGTTATGAGAAAGCGTCTGTTTGCGGCTCAAAAAGAAACCCACAAAGGCCTTTGTTCAAAAGTCGCGGGCGGTATTGTGCCTACACATGTATCGAGTATATTCAGCCATAATGCTTCTTTCACCTTATGATCGTTCTTGAGTGTGTTACCAAACACAATAAATTTCACCGTATGTGAAATCCGCGCTGTGTCAGTATAGTCTTTCCTTCTTTTAAACGCCTGCGCACCCGGGCTCCATATTCACATGGGAAGGAGATGTTGTACATATTTACACCCGTCGATCCCTTTATCCTTCGTGTTCTGTGCCCTTCTGGAAGGTCTTCCTTACGGGCACTACGATAAAGGCAATGTACGCGTTGCGACGAGTCGCGCAGTGTTAATCAGCGACTTCCTCTCCTTCCTTCGCGGCGACTCAACGAACAAATTCTCGTAGGCAACGCCAGGCTCCATGTGAGCAGTGTTACACCGGATAGGACGAACCAGTTGAGCTTCGTCCAAGTCCCTCACACACCGTATTACCCTGACGTTTCTCACAGAGACTACAACACCGCCGCTATCCAAGGGAAAAAATGGGCAAATGGGCAAAGTGGGCAACTAAAGAGTCTTTCGGCCACAACTCGCCTCAAAGTGATCCGTTTTCAACTTCGAAGACGCCGAAATGTACAGCATGTCGTGATCTAGTCAATCATGCAAAAATATTTTGCGAAATTTGGGAGCAACATTTTTTAAGGCGAAATACATTTTTATTTTGACCATGCTAGAGATTGCGTGTTTTTTATCGAATGGGCTAGTTATCTTGTGATAACATTATCGAATTCATAACTAACCGCATCTTAAAAAAGCGTTATCATAGAAAATTTTCGATTTTATCTCATATATGTAGTTAGATAGATTGTGGCACGGTGGACATTTTGGTCCTTTCGAAATTGAAAACGGAGCACTTTGAGGCGAGTTGTGGTCGAAAGTCTCTTTAGTTTCCCACTCTGCCCATTTTTTCCCTTGGATAGCGGCGGTATTGTACCTTGCGTTTTTCAGTGTACACGACTTCATTTTTGGAAATGACTTCTTAGCCCTAACCAAACTTGAGAAGAAGTGATATCTTCGATCATTGGATGGGAAGTACTCAGGCATATCGGGGACTCGTGGGAAAATTTCGAGTGCGGGTCTGCCGCATAACACCCAGCGGACAATTGCTGGTGATCACAAATTGATAGTGATTGTGACGTGCCTATCAAGTGCACAGCCGGTATAAAAGGCGCCTCATCTCACTCGAGCCCTCATTCGATCCCTGGAAGGTGACTTGAACTCACTCTCTGTAGGCCAGCACAGTTTTGACTGCTGGGGGATAGGGTTATCCTCACGGCTGGGGGAGGGGAGGCTTTCGCCACGGTCCGCAAGCGGGGGGGGGGCGGTTCCTCACCGCGGCGAAAACTGCGCCCCTGTCGTGGACCCAGGAGGGGACTTTCTCCGCCGTAGGACCGCGACAACCCGGAGCGACACGCTTGTCGTGAATATTAAAATGAATAAGCCGCGAAGTCGCTGACGCCATCGTTTGGCTGCTCGTTGGAAGTCTCCCGCTAGGCTTTTAGGTAGTGTCCCGACCGTGACTGTGACGTCGTCACGAGCGTCGCAATGCTGTACCCCCGCTGCTCCTTATCGTATGACTGCGCGTATGTCTGTGCTTTTTCTCCTATCGGGAGTCTTACGCGTAGTGTCCCCCGATTGGCCTTAGTAGCCGCGTAGCTGCTATGATTGCTTTATCATGAGAGTATAGCGGTCATTTCTGTGAACACACAATGGTACAACTGGAGAAACAACCGCTCCGCTCTTAAGATAGATAAAAGCTACAACGCGGTTTCCAGGAGATAAGTGTACTAAACGTTCTCCGGGCCCTGAAAAACGTCTATCTTTCCACCCGTTCTAGTCACTCACTATATCAATCGCCTTCACTCTAATACAACCTGTACTCATGCTGATATTCGACTCTAAACCTTGCCTTGGAACAGAACATCAATGAATAAAATAACTTTACTGGGTATAAGAAAAACATAAATGGAATTGGAGAATACTACTACGTGCCTACTCAGGGTTCAGCAGCCCGTTTCCATGACCGCGAAATACTCCCGACCCCCTCTTTCGGTAGTCAGTCTGCGTACGAAAACTTCAAAATTGTAATGACCCCTTCCCACAGAGACGCTCCTACGACAAAAACATCAGAAACTTTCAATTTTTTATCCCTAACAACCAAACCATGGTGGAGGCGCAGCGGCTACCCAAATGATCTTACCGCAACGAGTACCCGCCTCGCAACTGACTTCGCGGCAAAACACAAATTCAAAAAGACCAAAACCATAGCCTTTGTTTGGTCAAATTGCTCGAATCCAGTTTATAGTACACTGGCAGCTAACCCGCACGCCGGCTGCGGGGTACAACTCGTCCAAACGCGCGACCTCATCGTGGATTCTGGGCGATGGGCTGAAACTTACGTGTGGATGAAACTTCGGCCTCGCGCCCTTACCACAATAGCGTCCGAGCCTCTCGCCGATTGATTAGGGCGCGTTAGCTACATCGCCATACAATCCTATTTTATAATTCTGTAAAAAAGGGGTCTTCCAAGCAAAAGTGGTTCGGTTCGCGTTGAAAATGTTCCATCAAAAAGGGAACAATAGGAAAGTGGAATGAGGAGAGTCTACAAAAAATGGACAATATCCTCCAAAGCTCTTTCCTTTGTCGGCACTTCTAAACAGCGGAAACAAACCGTTGCGGTTCTCCAATAGGAGGCGCTTCTGGCTCCATAAATGACTTTGATTATGTGAGTGCCGATAACATATGTATATATGCATGTGTACCCAATAGCGATCATTAAAAGGAGATGATGCCAAGTTGTTGTAAGAAACCATTCAATCTTCCTCGTAAGATACCACAACGGTTTGTTTCCGCTGTTTAGAAGTGCCGACAAAGGAAAGAGCTTTGGAGGATATTGTCCATTTTTTGTAGACTCTCCTCATTCCACTTTCCTATTGTTCCCTTTTTGATGGAACATTTTCAACGCGAACCGAACCACTTTTGCTTGGAAGACCCCTTTTTTACAGAATTGTTCACTTTTTCTTGATATTACGCACTAATATCCTATGCAAGAATTTTGAGCGAAGACCTCTTTATCTCCCGTTAGATCAGTCCTCTTTCTGTGGTCACAAGAATCAATGACCCAACCTGTTATGAAACTATCTCTCAGAAAAATCACCCGATGTGGCTGACACGACCGATGTTCAGTAAACTCCAAATACCGTGCGGTACCGATTGCCACGATAGCCGTAAAATGGCGTGTGTGATGGTGTATATGCAGAATCCGTGGTAACATTGACGCCTATTTTATTGATTAGCTGCGGAAATCTTGAAAAAACTTTCACGTCTCCTTCGGAATGCGGTAATTTCAGGTAGAAATGTTCATGAAAGTGGCAGTGAAATGTGACTGAAAGTTAGTAAGGGTACTGGCTTGGTAATTGAAGGGATTTTGGGTAATCAGACAAGAATTTCAACCTCGTTTGTTATCTATTCACTCTGACTATAAGGCTGCTCGGTTTCATTTCTTCAATCAGAGTTTTGACCAACAGTAAGATCGGCCCACACCCGAAGTTTTCCTTCCTTGCCGATTTTTGGTTTTAAATGTTTTTTTTCGAATCGCAGCCAACACTAAAATCAACCTCCACCCGGGGATTACCTCCTTTGCCTAACGGTGCAGCCGAAGGCTGCACCGTCCATCCAGGGTCTCAAATGATTTAAACCACTCCGAATTGCAGCCAACACTAAAATCAGCCTCCACCCGGGGATTACCTCCCTTGCCTGACGGTGCAGCCGAAGGCTGCACCGTCCATCCAGAGTCTCAAATGATTTAAACCACTCCGAATTGCAGCCAACACTAAAATCAGCCTCCATCCGGGGATTACCTCCCTTGCCTGACGGTGCAGCCGAAGGCTGCACCGTCCATCCAGGGTCTCAAATGATTTAAACCACTCCGAATTGCAGCCAACATGAAAATCAGCCCCCACCCGGGGATTACCTCCCTTGCCTGACGGTGCAGCCGAAGGCTGCACCGTCCATCCAGGGTCTCAAATGATTTAAACCACTCCGAATTGCAGCCAACATGAAAATCAGCCTCCACCCGGGGATTACCTCCCTTGCCTGACGGTGCAGCCGAAGGCTGCACCGTCCATCCAGAGTCTCAAATGATTTAAACCACTCCGAATTGCAGCCAACACTAAAATCAGCCTCCATCCGGGGATTACCTCCCTTGCCTGACGGTGCAGCCGAAGGCTGCACCGTCCATCCAGGGTCTCAAATGATTTAAACCACTCCGAATTGCAGCCAACATGAAAATCAGCCCCCACCCGGGGATTACCTCCCTTGCCTGACGGTGCAGCCGAAGGCTGCACCGTCCATCCAGAGTCTCAAATGATTTAAACCACTCCGAATTGCAGCCAACACTAAAATCAGCCTCCATCCGGGGATTACCTCCCTTGCCTGACGGTGCAGCCGAAGGCTGCGCCGTCCATCCAGGGTCTCAAATGATTTAAACCACTCCGAATTGCAGCCAACATGAAAATCAGCCCCACCCGGGATTACCTCCCTTGCCTGACGGTGCAGCCGAAGGCTGCACCGTCCATCCAGGGTCTCAAATGATTTAAACCACTCTGAATTGCAGCCAACACTAAAATCAGCCTCCACCCGGGGATTACCTCCCTTGCCTGACGGTGCAGCCGAAGGCTGCACCGTCCATCCAGAGTCTCAAATGATTTAAACCACTCCGAATTGCAGCCAACACTAAAATCAGCCTCCATCCGGGGATTACCTCCCTTGCCTGACGGTGCAGCCGAAGGCTGCACCGTCCATCCAGGGTCTCAAATGATTTAAACCACTCCGAATTGCAGCCAACATGAAAATCAGCCCCACCTGGGATTACCTCCCTTGCCTGACGGTGCAGCCGAAGGCTGCACCGTCCATCCAGGGTCTCAAATGATTTAAACCACTCCGAATTGCAGCCAACACGAAAATCAGCCCCCACCCGGGGATTACCTCCCTTGCCTGACGGTGCAGCCGAAGGCTGCACCGTCCAATCTGGGTTTCAAGTGATTTCAACCTGATATCTCTATTCTTGCTTCCGCGGTTGCACCGGCAATCCCTTTTCCACCGCCAAACAACCGTTCCTATGTGATTATTTATTGAGAATGCCGTTGCACTGGAATTACAGGCGTGATCCCCGGTGTGAGTTGTGTAATTGCACCATACACTATATTTTACGGCTATCGTGGCAATTTGTACCGCACGGTATTTTTCGTCTAGTCCGATGTTCACATGATATAAGCTAAGAAATGAGTGATATCCATGATATCGTTCCACATAATTCATTCATATTGATCGCGTCAGCCACAGCTGGCTACACCGGGTGTTATTTGCAACCTCCATGTTTTTCATCGGTATCGAACGGGTCGGCCACGGTGATTTTCTCAACCAACTCTGAAGCCTCGGTCATAGTTGTTTGATCGGTGTAGCCAGCTCGGCCGATAATCATGCAATACATGAATGAGGTGGGATGCAAAAGACACCCGACACCCGATATGGCTGACCCCACATATGTTTTACACATTGACCGCTTCAGGCACTTCCAGATACACCGGGTGTTTTTTGCAACCTCCATCGTCCATGTTTTTCATACGTATCGACCGGGCTGGCCACGTTGATTTTCTCATCAAACTCTGACAGGGGCCTGACAGGGGCTTTAGGCCCCGTGTATTGTTGGTGGCTCAGACGTTGCCAGCCCGGTTGATAATCATGAAAGCCTGCTGGCCTGCAGCCGGATGCAGACTCTGCCCACAGTTCTTCGCTTTCGAATGAAACTAACTCAAAATCTGCACAGTCAGAAACTACCTTCCATTCCATCTGGGCACTTTCACATCAGTGGAGCAAAGCAGTTTTCCATCCTCATTATTTCGTTTCCGTTGCCCCATTCCTTCGCAGAACAGCCGCCTCGATTCCATGAATTTGATACGAAAATGCTCTGCTGAGCTGCGAATGGAGATAGTTCTACCAATTTGTTTTCAAATTTGGATGCTGATAAGCAAGTACCATTTATTGCAGAAAAAATCAGTAGGCTGGTGAAAAAGAATGAGGGAGCACTCAAAATGGGGTGGTGTGGATGACCTCAGCGCGTTACGAAACTGAAAAGCAGCCTGGCAACATGGCCTACATAATATCTCAAGCTTTCTGCACGCTATGCTTGTCATCCATACACTTTTACAAAGGTTTCTCAAGGTGTTATCAGACTCCTGCGCAAATTCCGATGCATCCAGCACACTATCTCGCAAAACTCAAGACTCTTGCTCATTTTTTGGGGTATCCTGCATAATTTCTCGGATGACCAGCGACGGGTTCGGAACTCCTAATCACTCTACGGGGTGGTCTGCACAACTCCTCGGATGACCAGCAACGGGTCCCGAACACCTGCCCACTGTGACGTCATCAGAAGGCCAAATCACTTTCCACGACGTCCCGATGACGTTATCAGAAGCCCGATGCACTTTTCACGATGTCCCGATGACGTCATCAGAAGCCCGAAGCACTTTTAGCGACGTCCCGATGACGTCATCAGAAGCCCGAAGCACTTTTCACGATGTCCCGATGACGTCATCGGAAGCCCGAAGCACTTTTCACGATGTCCCGATGACGTCATCAGAAGCCCGAAGCACTTTTATTACGTCCCGATGACGTCACCAGAAGCCCGAAGCACTTTTCACGATGTCCCGATGACGTCATCGGAAGCCCGAAGCACTTTTCACGATGTCCCGATGACGTCATCAGAAGCCCGAAGCACTTTTATTACGTCCCGATGACGTCACCAGAAGCCCGAAGCACTTTTCACGATGTCCCGATGACGTCGTCAGTTTTCACGATGTCCCGATGACGTCGTCAGAAGCCCGAAGCACTTTTCACGATGTCCCGATGACGTCGTCAGTTTTCACGATGTCCCGATGACGTCGTCAGAAGCCCGAAGCACTTTTCACGATGTCCCGATGACGTCATCAGAAGCCCGAAGCACTTTTCGCGACGTCCCGATGACGTCATCAGAAGCCCGAAGCACTTTTCGCGACGTCCCGATGACGTCACCAGAAGCCCGAAGCACTTTTCACGATGTCCCGATCACGTCATCAGAAGCCCGAAGCACTTTTCGCGACGTCCCGATGACGTCACCAGAAGCCCGAAGCACTTTTCGCGACGTCCCGATGACGTCATCAGAAGCCCGAAGCACTTTTCGCGACGTCCCGATGACGTCATCAGAAGTACGAAGCACTTTTCGCGACGTCCCGATGATGTCACCAGAAGCCCGAAGCACTTTTCACGATGTCTCGATGACGTCATCAGAAGCCCGAAGCACTTTTCGCGACGTCCCGATGACGTCATCAGAAGCCCGAAGCACTTTTCGCGACGTCCCGATGACGTCACTAGAAGCCCGAAGCACTTTTCACGATGTCCCGTTCACGTCATCAGAAGCCCGAAGCACTTTTCGCGACGTCCCGATGACGTCATCAGAAGCCCGAAGCACTTTTCGCGACGTCCCGATGACGTCATCAGAAGCCCGAAGAACTTTTCGCGACGTCCCTATGACGTCATCAGAAGCCCGAAGCACTTTCCGCGACGTCCCGATGACGTCACCAGAAGCCCGAAGCACTTTTCGCGACGTCCCGATGACGTCACCAGAAGCCTGAAGCACTTTTCGCGACGTCCCGATGACGTCATCAGAAGCCCGAAGCACTTTCACGACGTCCCGATGACGTCATCAGAAGCCCGAAGCACTTTTCACGATGTCCCGATCACGTCATCAGAAGCCCGGAGCACTTTTCGCGACGTCCCGATGACGTCATCAGAAGCCCGAAGCACTTTTCGCGACGTCCGATGACGTCACTAGAAGCCCGAAGCACTTCTCACGATGTCCCGATCACGTCATCAGAAGCCCGGAGCACTTTTCGCGACGTCCCGATGACGTCACCAGAAGCCCGAAGCACTTTTCACGATGTCCCGATGACGTCATCAGAAGCCCGAAGCACTTTTCGCGACGTCCCGATGACGTCATCAGAAGCCCGAAGCACTTTTCGCGACGTCCCTATGACGTCATCAGAAGCCCGAAGCACTTTCCGCGACGTCCCGATGACGTCATCAGAAGCCCGAAGCACTTTTCGCGACGTCCCGATGACGTCATCAGAAGCCCGAAGCACTCTCACGACGTCCCGATGACGTCATCAGAAGCCCGAAGCACTTTCCGCGACGTCCCGATGACGTCACCAGAAGCCCGAAGCACTTTTCGCGACGTCCCGATGACGTCACCAGAAGCCTGAAGCACTTTTCGCGACGTCCCGATGACGTCATCAGAAGCCCGAAGCACTTTTCGCGACGTCCCGATGACGTCATCAGAAGCCCGAAGCACTTTTCGCGACGTCCCGATGACGTCACCAGAAGCCCGAAGCACTTTTCACGATGTCCCGATCACGCCATCAGAAGCCCGGAGCACTTTTCACGACGTCCCGATGACGTCACCAGAAGCCCGAAGCACTTCTTACGATCTCCCGATCACGTCATCAGAAGCCCGGAGCACTTTTCACGATATCCCGATGACGTCATCAGCATCCCTACTCACCTACAAATCGATTACTTACCAGCCTACGTACCCCCTACCAACTTACCTGTCTGCCAAGTTGATTGCCTTCGACCATTGGCAGTGGCTATTAGCAGTGAGGACTGAAAAGTGTGACGGCCTACGGCCCACGGCCTACGGCCTACGGCTCACGGCCTACGGCGCACACCATGAAAATTTCTTAAGCTTTCGGGCTAACAACTTTGTTGTTTGTGAACCGATTTGGCTGAAATTTGGACAGCAGGTGTCTTCTGGACCCCTTCACTTATAGCCAGAAGGAAATCTTCAGAAATTTTGTTTGAAAGATTCTATAAACTATTTTATAAAATTCTAAGTGATCACAAGGCCTAGGCAAAACCAAACCTCTCCAGCCGCTTCGCGGCTGGAGCGATAATTAATTTGCAGTTTGCGAGGCTTCGAGAAAAGCTGTGTTTTTACACAGTCCAATTACATCAGAGGCTGGACCCTTGGTGGCCCGAAATTCTTTGGCTGAAGGGATGCCACCCGTTGGATAGTGATGGCAAAAACTCTGCGATTTGCCAACCTGGCTTACCAACGTCCACTACCTCACCTCGCCTGAATTCTTGTAACCAGCCGGGTTGGTCAATGAAACTGCGAAAATTTGTGAGGAATTCTATGAGAGATTCAGCTTCTTTTTTTTTGAAGTTGAAATCATGATTTTTAAAGGAGGTCGCACGTCTTATAGTGATTTTTTAAGATGAAGTACAGCGAATTTCCGCCTACAAGGGGGATTAAAAACAGTTGAGTGGACCTGAAACTGGTTCCTTTCAGGTTGTAAACAGTTACAATTTTGTTTTTATTAGGCAGAAACCACTTTTCTAAAAATTCTACAAAGTTTTCGTATCTTTTTCGATGAATTATTTATTTTTCCACCCGAAAATTCCACGATCCCCCTTCCAACTTTTCGTTTTCACCTGAAAATTTCTACAACCCACCACCAACACCCGTTGGCAAGCTGTACACACATGCTGGACCCTGCATCTACTGCTTGTGAAAGCTAATACAAAAGGTCATTCAAAAGGAAGGAAGGGTACTTACGGATAGACATTGGGAAACGAAGGGAGTTGGAGAAAGGGGGTGAGACCACCGCCAGCCGCGTGCCCAGGACCAGTCGGGAGAGGAGACTATCCGCCAGAGTGGTTCTTAGAGGCGGATCAGCATCTGCTGGATAAGCATTTGTGTGTTTTGTATCTGACTCTGAGTCTCTACGATCGAGCTCTATTTCTGCACTATATAAGATACAAACCATACATACCGAGGGTGGATACGCACAAGGACATCATGGGTTGAGGTGAGCGCTGTTTCGGAAAGAATGATTTGTGCAGATACCTATGGGACACTTCGATAGCAGTCCCCTTCCCGAAAGGCATTCTGAAATCATTCCATCAGTCACTAATTCAACGATTTCTGGATACCACTCACGCAACCGAGGGGAGGCACTAAAGAACAACAGTAGACGTACTCGAGGACAAAGCTCTCCTACCGTTAAATCCCTTCCCCGTTAGCCAAATGCGTATCATGTACATAATACCAATGAGAAGAGTTGAAGTTCATGATACTTTGCCAGTACGTGATGCTGACATTGAGAGGTTGGGCTCAAGGAGTGACTGAACTGGAGTGCTACTTTACCTTCTCTGCGAGCAGCTCATCTGCCTCTGCCCTTACGGGAGGCATAGGGGCTGCCTCGATCAGGTTCCAACTTCAGGAACTGATCCACAATGGCAAATTGAACATCTTTCACACAGGAAGCTAGAGCATCATATGAGCCCGGGTAGAGCGACCAGCGGCGCAGTCAGTCATAGAAAAATACAACGATCTTAGAGAGATCTCGACATGGTGAGCCCGATGAGCCTGACTTCGCAAGGCTAGAAGTGATGGGAAAGGACATACAAAAATATTGAGGACTGGTTATTGGCAGCAGCCGCTGGTGCTAGCAGTAGCTAAAGCAAGAGTTCTACTAATTTCTTCGCAATGCTATTGTGCCGACGTACTACTCTACGACTGTCTGAGTTGCTATGCTATTTTAACCTCGCCTTGATCATTTTGTTTGTCGGAGTCGACTAAATGTAGGAATAACTGTCGACCTGAGTTGTTTTTAGCGTTTTCCCAAGCCGGACTGTCTTTTTTCAATGGAATGGTTCTTCCGATATGGTGGAAATGCAGAAGACGTTCCGCACTACGACTGCAGGTATTTCAATTTTATTGGTCAGTCAGAGTCTCCTGCGAATCACAGCTGTTCGAAAAACATACCCGTGCATGCCGTGAAGAGAACTAATTTTTCGAAAAGTTGATACCTACTAGTGGATTGCATATTGTGGTCCAAAATCGAAGCAAAAAGTTCTCCAAGCGGCTACATAGTTAAAAGAGCAGTGGTTGCTACGACGCGACCAGAAACAAGCAAATCATACATTTATTTTTTTGACGTTTCACTTGCTAGGAGCTATTCGTAGTTCTCAACGCCAGCGCCTTATGCGCCTACCGAACTGGTGCTTCTCTCAAGTACAGAAGACCAGGCGCTACGCTCGCTTTGCCATCCTGCGCTGCAATGAAGGAAAATGCTTGTTAGGAATTTGCGTGCTCGACACAGTTGGGCGCAGGGTCAGGCAGACCGTTGTTCAGGACCTTGACGAGGCTACTTCCCCCCCTCCCTTGAAGATCAGAATTTTGAAAAATGTTCAAAACTTTTACGTCCCCCTCAGGTTCTGAAAAATTTTAGGTTTTTGTGATCAAAAATTGAAAAAAAAGGACATTTCAACCAGAATTTTTTTTAATTACTGCACTTCCTATCCGACTGATTCTCCTCGGGAAGAGTAGTTTTGGTTTGCCCTTGAGAAGAACATCTGTATCGAGAAAGAAGTAATAAAAATTGTGAGACAGATCGCCTCGCAATCAGGGATGTGCGGCAATTGCCGTTTGCCGTTTGTCGTTTGCCGGCCATTTTTGGGATTTTTTTGCCGTTTGTCGTTTGCCGAAATTTTTGTTATTTTGCCGGCAAAACTCGGCAAAACATTGAAAGGAAACGCCGCCTATGCTCGCGGCCATGTAGGCACTTGGGGTAATCCGATTATCCGTTGTTCGCTTAACCGTTATCCGGGGTTTCGACTTATCTGGTGTGGTAGTAATGGGTTGAAAAACGCGAGTAAGTTTGCGGTAAACTGCAGCTAAACGCGAGCTTTATACTTGACGATTTGCAGGAAAGGGACCAGACATTGCTGAAACTACGCACTCGAATGTCACGTTATGAACCACTAGATACGCTTAGTGTGAAAAAAATTCCCAAAAATCAATTCATTCTGCTTTTTTTGGAAAAAATATTGATTTAGAGAAAAATTTCTAAAGATTCTTCGAACATTTCTCAGCTCGCGGTAAGTTCGCGCAGAACTGCAACTTAACGCGAGCTGGCAGAGAAATTGGAAATAGTGTGTGAATCGGGAAAAAGGTGGATAGCTTTTCTTCTTCTTTGCAGCCGCGAAGAGAGTAATTGCTATAGGTTCAGAAACTGGGCGACCATCGTTGGATTCGTCCAAAGGTCTATTGTAGTCAATGTTGTAGGGTTTTCTGGACAGTTGAATAAGTGTAGGGTATTGTTGCCAGGACCACCACAGTCCGGGCAAGCGTCGGGAGTGCTATTGTCGATACTGTTGACGTAGGACTTCAGGAACGTTGAGTGCCCACAGCGCAACGAGGCTAGAGTGCATCTGGCACGTCTACTAAGCTAAGACTCAGACTCAGAAACTCGAGGCGGCACAGTACCCAGAATAGGATTAACAGCCGCTCTCTCCAGATACCCTCTGACGAAATGGGTGTGCTCCTCGCGCAACAGACGGAGGCGTTCTTGATATGAATCGTGCCATCTTTGCAGATCGACTTTATCTGGAGCATCGGCAAAAGGTTTTCTGATGCCTCTCTCTCTTACAGGCTCAAGTGCTCTCCAAGATGGGTGGTTGGGCTGTTTGACGATGTTAATGTGAAGCTGCTGGGCCTGGAGCTGACAGTGCTCCTTTACTGGTAGCACCCGTGTCTCGGCGTGTAAATGCTCGATTGGCGAACTCCTAGCACATCCGGTGGCGATCTGAAGAGCAGCGTTTTGTACACGCTGCACCTTAGTCCAGGATCAGTCCGACACTAAGTGCTGCCAAACCGGTGCCGCATACTCTAGGGCGGGCTGCAGTATAGCCTTATACGTGGTCAGAATAGTTTCCTTACTGCTGCCCCATGATGTACCTCCCAGTGCCCTTAGAACATTGAGTTTAGCTCTTACAATTGCTTGCTTTTTTTGCTCGGTGTTCTTGTGAAACTTCAGCGACGGATCGAGTATAAGGCCGAGTAGTTTGACGAAGCGAGAAGCAGGCAGGCGATCTCCACCCCAGCTGACATCGGGATGGGCGCTGTGCTCTTTGGGGTCCGTTGTGAAAACTGATACTGAAGACTTGGCAGCTGAGACAATGAGCATCTTGTTATCGAAATAGCTTTTCAAATCAATCAGGTACTCGTTGATCTTGCTCGAGGCCACCTGTATGTCGCGGTTTTGGCACATGATAGTCATATCATCAGCGTAGGCGACAACTTTAATGTCCTGGGGAGGTGCCGGAAAGTCCTTTAAGTACAGATTAAACAGAGCGGGCGATAAGACTCCGCCTTGCGGAACACCGGCAGATATGGGGATACTTTAAGAGACATGATTTTGAAACATAACTTTTGCTCGACGGCCCTTGACAAATGCTGTTATCCAACGCTTCTGCCACGGTGGAATAGAGGACTTCAGTATGTTATCCGATAGAATACCCAGGTGAACACTGTCGAATCGCTTTGTCAAGCCCAGGGCTACAGCAACGGTCCTGAGGGGCTTTCTCATGTTGAAGCCGTCGATGGCATAGCCAACGATTTCCAAAAGCGCCGTCGTTGTGGAATGTAGCTTCCTAAAGCCGAGCTGGTGATGTTGTTTCTCATTATGCTGAGCCAAATCATTGACGACAAGCTTTTCAGCAACCTTGGCTAGAGGTGACAAAAGGCTTATTAGCCTGTATCCTTTCGCTGATGACAGCGATTCACCGGGCTTAGGCACAGGAATGGCATTTGCTGTTTTCCAGTTTCGTGGCAGTGTGCAGGTTCGGAATGATGTGTTCATTAAAACAGTGAGCAGCAAGAGAAATTCACTGGGGAGCTTCTTTAGGAATGCTGGACAGATTCCGTCAGGTCCAATGGCTTTGGAATTACGCATTTCCTTTATAATCTTCTCCACCTGCGCAGGAGTGAAGGCATCAGCCGTGCCCATAAGCGGATGGCGGCGCAGCTCCCTTACTGTCACTCGGTTTTGCGGGCCACGCTTCGCACATGTTATGAAGAAGCTCTTGCCCAGAGCGTGAGCGGCATCTTGTCCTGACTTGAATACATTGTTCTCAAACTCGATAGTAGATACGGTGGCGGGTGTGGTTTTTCCGGAGAGTTTTCTCAGGATTTTCCATGTAGCAGCACCATCTGCCTTGAAGTTCAATTTTTCAGTGAACTTCTGCCACTCGTCTTTCTTGTGCCTGTCCAAGTCTTTTCTAATCTCGTCGTCAAGTTCAGTGACCTCCGGGTCCAGATGGTTGGCAGATCTCTTTTCATCTCTTGTTCTGATTTTCTGAAGTATTTCCCTGGTGACATTAGGGTAAAAAGTTTTCACACGTCCTTCCGATATGGCCGCTTTCATAGCCTTCCGGATAGCGTCAGATATGTGACGCTTTTTATGGTGCACATCGCCATTCCATGGATATTCAGCCGCTCGGTGAAGTGCAACCTCTCTGAATAGGCCCCAGTCTGCAAGGCCTAAATTGAGACAAGAACGGTGACGAATATCAGAATAAGGGGCTAGAGAATTTGAGAGATCGATATGGACGAAAATGGGAATGTGATCACTAGACAGAGTTGTAGAAGTGGACCACGAGCAAGTACTAGAACGATTGGAGGAAACGAGCGAAATGTCTGGGCTAGAAGATCGGCCGATGGAAGGGAGGCAAGTGGGCTGATCATCGTTTAGGATAACCAGGTCGCACTCCTCCGCCCATTCCTCGACGTCCTCTCCTCTAACATCAGAGTCAAGTGAAGAGCAAAAGGTATGAGCATTGAAGTCGCCCGCGAAGACGACTGAGGGTGAGAGGGTGCAGTCGTTGAGTTGTTTTAGAAGACGGATAGGATTATAGGTTGGGGGACAAGATGTAGTTGGGGGAATGTAGATGTTGAAGACAGATGGGGAGTTTTGAGTGGGGGATGGATGGGGACCTACTCGAGAGTACCGGCCGTACGGACATCGGAAGTTAGGTGAGGAGGACCAGTGGAAAGTACAAATGTTGAAACTCCTCCACCGAAAGACGATATTGGAGCATGGTATGAAGTATAGCCAGGGATATTTGGGTGAGAAGAGGTAGCAGAGGGGGAAAGTTTGGTTTCCTGAACCATTATTACATCAGGATGGTGAGTATGAGCAAAGAGAGAGAGCTCAGATAGTTTGGCACGAAGGCCATGTCTGGATAGCTTTTGAAGAAGTCTTCCGGAGGACGTTTTCTCCTTATTCGTATACTATTTCCATTTTCACTGTCAGCTCGCGTTAAGTTGACAGTAGATAGTCCAACTCCAATGTGGTGCTTTAGTTTCTGTTCCAGAGTTTCTTCAGATTCGGGTGTAGCTAAAAGAAGCAGGAAGCACTTGTGCGACACAGAGGCATTTGTGCGACACACGTGGGCAGGGACTCTGAGAAAGTATGCCGCGGCAGTGCCAGGAAAGGACCGCAACCCTCGACTGTGCCGCGATAGTTTCACGGTAGTACCGCAGCAGCTCCGTGATGATTAATGTGCCGTGGAGATTCTGTTGCAGTGTCTTGAGAGTCGACAACGCCGCGACATTGACTTCACAGTACCGCTGCAGTCCCGTTTTTGGAACCGCACGAACTCCGCGAGGATGCGTCAGCGAACCCGCGTCGACTACGTTTCACTATTATGTGTGGTAAAACGAGGTTGTTGCTGGTTCAATAGCCCAAATTTGACGGACATCCCGTATCTCCTAGGTCGCAATAACGGGTATGCACTCTGTCCCTATCAGACAGAGGACGTAAGCACCGCAGGTGTGTATTTTTGTTCGTAGACCCACCCTGTTATATTATGACTCATTTCATATGAGTTACTCACAGTCGGTCATATTTTTGTCAGAGCGCAGCCACCGACCGCGGAGCCGCCGCGGCTCTACCGCAAAGCCGCCGCCGCACTACCGCACAACCGCAGCGGCACTACTGCGGAGTCGCAGCGGCACAACCGCGGAGCCGCAGCGGCACTACCGCGGAGCGGCAGCGGCACTCACTCGGAACCGCAGCGGCACTATCGCGGGGCCGCCACGACATTGCCGCTGCGACTCCGCGATAGTGCCGCTTCGGTGCCTGTAGGAAGCCGCTCTTCCTCGCGAAGCCGCTGCTGCGATTTTTTTTATTTCCATGAGGTCACACATGTCTTGTTTTTGTTCATGTGATGCTTTGAAATGGAACTAGTCCCTAGAATTGGAATTATCAGAATGTTGACATGAGTATAGGAAAAAAGGAAAAAAAGTAGAGCGGTACATGTGAATAACTTTTGGACCAATCTAAGGGATGAGGTTTTTTGCCGTTTGCCGATTGCCGTTTGCCGGCCGTTTTTGGGATTTTCTTGCCGATTGCCGTTTGCCGAAATCTGAAAATCGTTTGCCGCACATCCCTGCTAGCAATCTCATGATGGCATAACGATGACGAAAAATGTGGGCAAATTAAAACAAATCAAAAAACGCAGGATACTTGTTCCTTGCATGCGTTAATTTTTGTCCTTATCTGGATCGTGCAGTAAGCTAACAAAAAAGTCAGGAATGCTTTGAAAAAATGCAGTAGGCGAGCTTGAGCTGATAGGAATTTTTCGTATTGGAGGAAATCACGGTAAGGATTCATGACGTTTCCTGACTTTCAATGGATTCCAACCTCGGAATGGTCAACATTCTGGCGTACGTCGAGCATTATTCGAGGACGTTCTGAACTTTAGATAACTGCTCACTAATCATAAGTTTACACAAGGTGCTGAGTTGATCGCAAAACGCTTGGCTCCGGGTGAGATTGAACCAGCATATTCCCTTTCCGGTGGAGCGCCTTATCGCACTGCACCACCGTAGCCCCAGCGCCGCTCTCACTCAACTGCTCGGTCAATCTTCACCGAAGCAATCATCCTTTCACCCGCATAACGGGATGAAACAGGAATACCGTCAGAGACTATCTAACAGTCGTAGACCTGTCAAGATGATGCCCTAGTTAAGTCTTACACGATTTTTGGATGGTTTTTGCCGTAACTGCAGTTCAACGTCGCAGTGCACGTTATGGTATGTTTACACAAGGTGCTGAGTTGATCGCAAAACGCTTGGCTCCGGGTGAGATTGAACCAGCATATTCCTTTGCGGGGAGCGCCTTATCGCACTGCACCACCGTAGCCCCAGCGCCGCTCTCACTCAACTGCTCGGTAAATCTTCACCGAAGCAATCATCCTTTCACCCGCATAACGGGATGAAACAGGAATACCGTCAGAGACTATCTAACAGTCGTAGACCTGTCAAGATGATGCCCTAGTTAAGTCTTACACGATTTTGGATGGTTTTGCCGTAACTGCAGTTCAACGTCGCAGTGCTTTCCGGGGAGCGCCTTATCGCACTGCACCACCGTAGCCCCAGCGCCGCTCTCACTCAACTGCTCGGTAAATCTTGCACGAACCAATCATCCTTTCACCGGCATAACGGGATGAAACAGGAATACCGTCAGAGACTATCTAACAGTCGCAGACCTGTCAAGATGATGCCCTAGTTAAGTCTTACACGATTTTTGGATGGTTTTTGCCGTAACTGCAGTTCAACGTCGCAGTGCACGTTATGGTATGTTTACACAAGGTGCTGAGTTGATCGCAAAACGCTTGGCTCCGGGTGAGATTGAACCAGCATATTCCCTTTACGGGGGAGCGCCTTATCGCACTGCACCACCGTAGCCCCAGCGCCGCTCTCACTCAACTGCTCGGTAAATCTTCACCGAAGCAATCTTGATTTGTGTGCTGAAAATTTGGAAACTGCCTAAAATATGTCTATTACATCGTTATGTAAAGATACTTTCCTCACATGTACTACAATGCGTTGCATAAGTATACGAACACCCCCAAAATCAATTAATTGGGCATTTAAAACAGCTTTAGAGTAATGGTATCAGTTTCTATGTTATCTGCTACGCCAAAAATGATGGATCACCTCATATTACCATACCTCCACGATTTCTCTTCCAATAATGCGGCAAACTCTATTTTTGCCTGTTGCATACATAAGTATACGAACAGTTTGAAAATATAAACTTATCTCGCGATTTTCACGGCAAAACTTTTAGTTTGTAATGGATATCAGAAGCCTGATGTTTTATTGGGAAACTTATCAACATCCCACGTGGTCCTTAGGTCCAATTTGACGAACGAGCCCAGAATGAGGCTTCGAGCGCCGCTGGACTCGGTGTCCGATAGATTTTCAGGCAGCTTTGACGGTCAGATGCGTGCATTCCCAGAGTTTTGCGGTACACTTGTTTTTATGGCATCCAATGTCGCTGAGGACGGCCGAGAAAGGCCACTGTCCAAAATGGACGACATATTACTCGGCGAGCACCCAACCAACCATATTGTGTAGGCCTCGACGACTCGGTCCGAAATGGTGCTGAATTTCCCGGGATACACCATCATACGTTCCACCCAACGCTGAGGCAACATTGTGAGATCTGTTAGGAAGAAGTCTTGTTGCTCAGATCGTCGCCACAACATTGCCCTTCCTCAATTCGCACGGTCTCACAGGAATGCAAAATGGGAAAAAGGCTATTCAGTCAGGGTGTTCCGCTTTTGAAGGTTCTCAATAGAGATTGGCATTATATGTTGTTTTCTGACGAGAAGAAGTCAAGTTAGGATGGTACTGATGGCTGAAGGCGTTACTGGAAAGATCCTAGCAAGGAGACGGCCTATGTCAGCTGACGATGTTTCGGAGAAGGCAGCGTGATGGTAAAGACCGCCTTCAGCAGTCTGGTGAGGTCGGCACTGCATTTGTTTGGAACAGAATGCACTCATTGTCAGGAAAGTTCCAAGAAGCATTGACCCCTCAACTACTGCCGTTTCTAGGTGATCGAAGACGTCAGTGGCCCAACTGTGCCTAAGAAAACGCATCAATCCATGTCGGCCGGTGAAAGCAGGAGTGGTCTCAGAACACTCATATCGACAATTTGGCTTGGTCAGCCATAAGCTCCGATTCCAACCCCAAGAAAAAACCCATTGAGCATCTGTTTTTCAAAAAATCTCCATGATCGAGACGCACTACTCATTCTGGCCTGACGCGCCCCTGTCATTCTGGCCTGAAGCGCCCCTGTCGTGAGGCGGCGTTATTCCTTGCTCCGTGTCGTCTTTCTCCTTCCTTACCAGAGTCGTCCATTCGGCCAGTCCTAATGCTATTTTGCCATTTCTGATATACTCGACCAGCCCGTCGTCTTTTATTGCCGGAATCTACTGCCCTAATAATTTCTTCGTCTCGTCTACCTTCCGTTGTGTGGTACTTCGACCGGCAGCCATCGATTGCGCAATCGACTGAAGATCAACTGCACCCCGACCAACGCATCGTTTGCCTAATTCCTTGTGGCAGGGAAGATTTGTCGTCGTGTTTATTAATTGCCACCTTATCCGGTATTTTAGACAACCTTTGGCGTCATGAGTGTACAAGAGACTCCGGTTTCGTGTCGTATGATTCACGGTAGACCGGTCAAACGTTTCTGCCAGGGATCTCCAGGCGAAAATGTGGACACTGATCGCTCACTCGACGATGCGGTCAATTTGATGATCAACGATGCACAACTACCTGCTCATCTGAAAACTGTTCTCGGTCATCTCTTAGATAAGTCAAATCTTGTAGATACTTTGCTGTCTAAGAATCGTGATTTGGAGCTTCGCCTTAAATCGGAAATTGAGCAGAAGACGCGTCTCCAGGATGAAATTCGTTCTCTTAAAGGTGCTTCGAGCATGAGTAGGCAAAATAGTCCCAACGTTGCTAATAAGCTATCATCTCCACATTCTGATTCTGTTCATGATTTACACTGTTGTGAGGAGAAGGAGCGTAGCAGATCCATTGTCGTAGCCGGGGTCTGTGAATCTTCTGATCCTAGTGCTCTTAATCGAGTTTATCATGATTTTGATTGCATTAAGAAAGTCTTCGATTATCTTTCGATAGAATGTATTCCTTTGACTCTTTATCGTATGGGTAAACCCAGAAGTGACTACTATAGACTCATTAAAGTAGTTTTGCCAATTACATTTTTTGTTAGTAAAATTCTGAGTCAAGCGCCTAAGCTGAGAGCTTTCCCTGTTTCGGGGGTGTTTATTCGCCGTTCGCTCCCGAAGTGGGAAAGGGACTGCCTTGCCGCTCTCAGAAAATTAAGATAAAATTCAGTCACTGTACAAGCTCATGTCACTCCCTCAAATGTCACTGTTGAACCTGATCATTCCGCTGGTACGTCTCCTATGAATTCTGCAATTTCATCCCAGTTGAGTAATGTACCTACTGTTCTTACAGTTGTGACCTCAGTTGACAGCCAGGGAAACTCTCAGTGAGTCCCAGGATTTCTGAAAAATTCATATCGTGTCTTCTTTGCAATGTAGGCTCACTGGTTAGGAATCGCGATGCTTTGAACGCTACCCTTCTCAGTCACGATCTCGATTTAGTTTTCATTACTGAATCCTGGCTAAGTCCAAAAAATGAAATTTCTCCTCTGCTTGGCATAACGGCTGCTAATTACAATTGCTTGAGGTGTGACAGGAGTGGTGGTAAAGGTGGAGGTGTTGCCGTTCTGCTGAGAAAAACTTATGAGTCCGCCAAGGATGCATATCGTCCATCACTGGATGAGGGATCGCCGCGCCGCTGCTTGGCGGGAAAAATTGCGCGCGGGAAAACGAAGGGAGAGTGGCTATTGATCGCGCAATTTTTCCCGCCAAGCAGCGTCGCGGCGATCCCTCATCCAGTGATGGACGATATGAGGTTCTCGTGTCTGATATCTTTGTGATGAAAATATCTCTCTGCTTCATTTTGGTTTATCGCACTCCTCATTGCAATTCGGTTAACTCCTACATTCTCAACAAGGTCATAAGCGATTTCTGCACTTCTCTAAAAGCCACTATTTTGCTTGGTTTCTTTAATTACCCTGACGTCAAATGGTTCGGTGATAATACCGGATTATGCTGTTTGTGATGCATTTCTTCAAACATGTCGCGCGCATGAATTGGATCAGAAGGTTAATTTTCCGACCAGAGGTGATTCATTCCTTGATTTAGTGTTCTGCAATGACCAAGAACTTCTGCAGCAGGTCTCTGTTGTTTCACCTATAGGGTCTAGTGACCACGCCTCGGTAAGGCTTGAGCTTGGTATTCTGAGAACAAGAAATCATGTAAGATTTTTAGTAAGACTTCAAAACTGCCAATTGTGATAGGATTCGTGCATATCTTAGCTGTGTAGATTGGCTGGGATGTTTTGTCTTTATCAAAGTTCTCCAACAGAGCGGCAATTTACACCTAATTTACACTTAAGATCTTCCTTCTGCAGTCACCAGCCTGGATGTTTCCTGTCTTATGTATGCTGACGATATTGTGGTGCGCGCGAAGCGCGCACCAGATTTGGTTTTGAATTGGCCCCGCGCGCAACCCCTTTTTCGAAATCTCAGTTCAGAGCGAACGTAGAAATTAGATTTAAATTGCATTAAAAAGAGCGCAAAAAGTTGGGTATACCACCCAAAAATGGTTTGGAATGGTTCACTGGTTTTCGAGTAAAAATTGAAATACCGCGCTTTTTTTTTTGTTGTTAATCTCCTTTTTTTCAGACGGCGTACACGATCTTGTTGGTACACTTAAAATTGAACTAGAGAGCTCCTTTTTCGACAGGATGCTGGAAATGGACGCAGGTCGCTCCTATTCCAATTTGAAGTTGGTCCCTTAACCTTGAAGGGTACCTCAAAATCGTGGGTTTACATACTAAATTAGCCGTGGAGTACGAAAACAGCTATTTTCTGCTACGGCTGTGGAGACCGGGTGTGTAGGTGAATCTGCAGCCAATCAACACAGGTCGTCGGAGATCAGTACTGAACTTGTCCGAATTCGAACTCATGACACGTCATCGATCGATAATTATCGATTTTATCGATTTTCGCGCTTTTTGCACAAAATGCGGCGAGGAGTGGTAATTGCTGGTGGAATTGGTTTTCTTGGTTGGGGAATTTCGCTAATCAGTCATTATCGATAAATACCAATCAATAATATTGATTTTTCGCCTGTTGCACAAAATGCTGCAATGATTTTTGATTGTTGATGGCTCTAAGTCTTCTGTTTGGGAAATTCTTCTCATCATGCAAGATCAAATATTAATGATCAATAATATTGAATTCTCACATGTTGCACGAAATGCGGCAATGAGTGGTATTTTTTATGTTTTTTTCTGGTCATAAGTTTTAAAAGTTGTACTCATACGACGATATCATCTGTTAGATGTTTTATCATCCTAAAATGGAAATCGTTGAGCAAAATTGAAGTCAGAAAGGGAACCTCTGGGAAAAAAATGTGAAATTTCTGAAAATTTAGCTTCCTGGCAAAAGTAACGATTTGGTATTGGTGAAAAAAGCTCCAAAAATATCTTGAAATATCTTTAAAATGATTTGGCGTAAAATAGCCGGGAAAATTTTTTTAAAAAGCTAGGAAATGAAGGTAAATAACCAAAAATGCGATTTGGTGGTCAATCACAGACGAGGGATCGGTTTCTACAAGCTTCTCCGTTAAACTTATCAAAACGAAACCAAGCGCCCCACGGAAACATTAAGCCATTTTTGAAAGCTGTGATAAGGGAATCTGCATAGGTCAAGCTAGGTGAACTCCATTCCATATCGTGCTTGATTTCGTTTTGATAGGTTTAACGGAGAAGCTTGTAAAAACCGATCCCTCGTCTGTGGCTATTTTACGCCAAATCATTTTAAAGATATTTCAAGATATTTTTAGAGCTTTTTTCACCAAATCGTTACTTTTGCCAGGAAGCTAAATTTTCAGAATCAAAATCTATAAAGGTTTGCTCAGCTTGGACGACGTAGACGCCCTCCAAACCGCAATACATCGCGTTTGTGAGTGGTCTCGAACATGTGAACTTCCTCTAGCACCTCATAAAACAAAGGTGATATCTTTTGGTCAAAAAAGGTATGACACTGCATATCAGCCGGGAGGGGCAGAGCTGGCTAGGGTGAATGAAGTACGGGATTTGGGTTTCCTGTTTTCGGACAAGCTGAATTTCTTACCTCATTACAAAGCGCTGGTTACTAGAGCCATGTTTCGCACTTACAGCCTGTTTAAGGCTCTGCGGACCAAAGACCCCAAAGTTCTTCTACAGGCATTCAAAACTTATGTACGCCCTATAGTTGAACATGGGACCGGTTTTCTCGCCTTTTAAGAAGAAAGATATCGATGCGTTAGAGAGTGTGCAGAATAACTTTACCCGCAAACTTGTAATAAGAACCACTGGACTTGGTTATCTTGATGTTACACACGCGACCGATAGGAGGATTCAATTAGGACTTCCCACCCTACACTCCAGAAGAGTCAAGTTTGATCTAGTTATGGCATTTAAAATTTTGACCGGCAAGACACCTGTCCAGTCCAACAAATTTTTCATGGTACATTCCTCAAGAACTAGAGGAGGTAGCGTGAAGCTCAGTACAATCACAGCCAGATCCCAAAATAGAGCCAAGCAGTTCTCACACAGAACTGTATCCGCTTTTAATACTATCCTGAAAAGGAACAATTTCCTTCCGTCCTCTTTAGCACAATTTAGACGGCTGGCGAGCCGCGCTTCTCCATGGGTGACGAAATAATCTTTTTTTTTCTTTTTTATTGTTATCGCAGTTACAGTATGTTTCTTCTCAGGTATTCTTTATTGTTGTTCAGAGTTCATTAACTGTTTGGTGTGTTTTACGTGTGCCTTTGGCCACGTCTCAATAAATAAAATAAATAAATACAACAAATTGAATGATCTGAAGCGGGCTTTTCTCGACGCGTGATGCGAACTCAATGAAAACGTTCTCAAGCAGCTCGGCGCCTCTCGGACCTATTTCTCGAACTGGTTTCACGCAGTAGTGCTGCAACTTCATACTTATAGCTTTTTGTTGGCTATTTTATGTCAAAGATTTGCTGACCTGTAATATTTTTGAAGTGTTCGTATACTTATGCAGCAAGCAAAAATTGGAGGCTGCTGCATAATCGGAACCCAAATCGAGGTGCAACGGTTATATGATGTGAATCATCGTTTTAGCTGATTAGATAGGAACTAATGTTCTTACGCTGAATCTCCTTTCAACATTCGATCCAATAATTTTGAAGGTGTTCATATACAGGCCATAAAACGGCCAATGTCTCACCGTCGACTGCGTACCACGCGCGTCGGAAGCAGACGGGTTTTGGACGCCGCGCGACGACGCGCATGATGCGCGGCGGCCGAAACTCGTCGCGCGCCGGCCAAACCTCGTCTGCTTCCGGCGCCCGTGCGGTCGCGCAGCGCGTGGTACGCACTCAACGGTGAGACATTGGCCGTTTTATGGCCTGTACTTATGCAACGCAGTGGATTGTGGTGCTGTACTCCTGAAATCACCCCCGATTTTTTAATGTTTTTGCCCGAAGTTTCTACGTCCCTTCACCCTAAAAAAATTTAAATTTCGAAATTTTTTACGTCAAGCTTTGTCCAGGTGGACAACGCCCGCCTGACCCTGGTTTTGCGCTACTTCCCTCATTGCAATACAGCGGTGATGCTGGAGTACTCATACTTTCCGAACGCAAGAAGAAAGTATTCATTGGTTTCGTAACTTCCTGCCTCTGAACGTACGGAGGATTTTAGTTGTTCCCTCAGCATGTGATCACGTTCCAATTCTTTATCGCATGGATTTTAAGAAATTCGGTAATGATAATTTAATGAGTAGGAGTAATCGCTGTAGCGAGACAGATGTGTTCAGCATATGGAGCTATAAAACTTCCGAGTGAAATTCACCCTTGACTCATTAGCTTCCAGTTGGATCTCTTGTCACAGGAGCACTTTTGAATCGAATCTCGCTCTACGAGTTTTTCTGCTTTCTGCCAAACTTCGTTCACTCTTGCAGAGAACATATAGGGGAAAATTCCGCACATTCTTCCATGGCACCCTCGAGGTTGAAACATCTTGCGTTCTTGCTTACCAATCTCATTTGTTGCAGAGGGTCGAGTCGAGAAGCGGGACAAGTCAATTACGTGATCGGGATTTCATTAATCACCTATGGAATCGTCTTCGAGGTACCGTCGGTTTCGAAGCAGTACACGTGAAGAAATTCAATTGCTGAAATGAATATCAAGTTCCTGGATAGAGACGAGTCAATGAGAGTTGAAAAAAAGCCACATGTGCTTACGTGAAATCACTTACAATTAGTGCCACTCACAAGGGACCACTTCGAAGACAAAATGGAGTTTTGAAAAACGGTCTTTTGAGGGTTGTAGAAGAGTTAAAAAGTAACTATTTGAGATTTTAAAATTTCACTCAGTCCTCACGGGTAGATCAAAAACGATCAAAAAAGAAAGAAACCAGAACGTTGGGTTGGGAGGACGTAGCACAAATGTGAGCTATACAGAGGCCTTGAAATCATCTGAAAAGGTTCTCCTGAAAGTTTGAAGATGAAATCTAGCTAGGTTCTCGAGTTATGACTTATTCATTGATCCCCTGAACAATGCTCGTTGCATTCAAACCACCGATCACTGCAATGTGATTGTCGAGGTGAGCTAGCAACACACCGTGGCTCAGTCGGTTAGGCGTTGGATTACGAAGCAATTGAAAGAAGGTTCGAATACTGTGGGTTCATTACTGCATTGTGGCTGGTAGTAATGACATTTCTATGTGTTCACCTTATTCGTTTTGAGTTTTAACAGTGTCTCTTGTTTATACCTCTTTTCTTATATAGCAGAGGTAACGTGATATAAACGGAGAACGGTTCACATCAATGTTAGAAACTATAGAAATTCCGAGGTTTCGGCAATTGCTAGAATATCAAGAATACCCTTACCCTTCTCCCCCACATATGTTACAGAAAAACCGTCCTTAATTCGGAGAAACACTTTAGGGGACTTATTTTCATATATGACACTGGAAAAAAGTTCGGACAAAATGAAACTTCGTGGACTTGTTCGTTGATCAATGATCAATCTTTTTAGAAATAATTGTTGTAAACAGAAGTGGGTTTACGTAAACTACAAAATCCATTGAAGCAACCTAATACTTTAGCGCATGGCTCGGAGACTCAAAAAAGTGTTTCGTTATCAATTCCAAAATTTGGGAGCTTTTATGAAAAGAAGCTATAGTCGTTTTTCCAAGCCTCGGGACAAGGCAAGGGTACCCATCAAGGATTTTTTAGGGTGATTTGGAAAAAATTTTCGGATTCTGCTCGAAACTTCTATGTAGGGGTAGTGTAAACTACAGTAAACCTCAGAATTTCGGAAAACGATCTCTAGAATCGTGTTCAGCACCCTAGATTACCCCTACATACAAGTTTTGAGCCGAATCCGAAAATTTTCTCCAAACCACCCTAAAAATTCCTTGATGAGTACCCTTGCCTTGTCGCGAGGCTTGGAAAAACGACTATAACTTCTTTTCATATTTCTTCTCTATTTTTCAGAGAAGCTGCGGAGAGCATGCTCGGATTCTACGTCCAAATGGCTTCAGAAAACTACATTTAAACCAGAATGGCCAGGCTGAATAGAAGTAGTTATCTTGTAAGATACGTTTTCAAAAGAGTGGTTCTGTTCTACTCCAAATTTTGGAATTGATAACGAAACACTTTTTTGAGTCTCCGAGCCATGCGCTAAAGTATTAGGTTGCTTCAATGGATTTTGTTGTTTAGGTAAACCCACTTCTGTTTACAACAATTATTTCTAAAAAGATTGATCATTGATCAAGGAACAAGTCCACGAAGTTTCATTTTGTCCGAACTTTTTTCCAGTGTCATATATCAAAATAAGTTCCCTAAAATGTTTCTCCGAATTAAGGACGGTTTTTTTGTAACATATGTGGGGGAGAAGGGTAAGGGTATTCTTGATATTCTAGCAATTGTCGAAACCTCGAAATTTCTATAGTTTCTGACATTGATGTGAACCGTTCTCCGTTTATATCACGTTACCTGTGCGATATAAGAAAAGAGGTATAAAAAACAAGAGACACTGTTAAAACTCAAAACAAGTACGGTGAACACATAGAAATGTCATTACTACCAGCCATAATGCAGTAATGATCCCACAGTATTCGAACCTTCTTTCAATTGCTTCGTAATCCAACGCCTAACCGACTGAGCCACGGTGTGCTGCTAGCTCACCTCAACTATCACGTTGCAGTGATCGGTGGTTTGAATGCAACGAGCATTGTTCAGGGGATCAATGAATAAGTCATAACTCGAGAACCTAGCTAGATTTCATCTTCAAACTTTTAGGAGAACCTTTTCAGATGATTTCAAGGCCACTGTATAGCTCACATTTGTGCTACATACGTCTTCCCAATCCAACGTTCTGGTTTCTTTCCTTTTTTGATCGTTTTTGATCTACCCGTGAGGACTGAGTGAAATTTCAAAATCTCAAATTGTTTCTTTTTAACTCCTCTACGACCCTCAAGAGACCGTTTTTCAAAACTCCATTTTATGTTCGAAGTGGTCCCTTGTCAGTTCCCCTTGTTACGGAGGAAGTTTGTTATGACGATTAAAGTATTTGTGTACTTCTACTTAAAAAAATCCCAGCCAATTACAGATTCTTCCAGCACCTTTCGTTCCGACATCGATTAATGCTTTACCTTTGCACACTATATGTCACTGAGCTTAGTTTAACCTTAATATTTGCCAGTAGGATGGCTGATTAATCGCCGTGAAGGCATTTATTTATTTACTTATTGAGCACGTCGCTTGAGGCGAACGTGATAAATTAACACTCTAGGAATCACACATATCACAAGCGTGAAGTAAGAAGTTAAAGGCAGTGTCCACGATAAAATCAGTCTCCGAGTTTTCACCGGAAATCAAGAGGTTCGACCCCTATTTAACCAGAAACGTAAAGGCATTGTTCACGATAAATCTCGATCTCGAGGTCTCGGTGTGACACACTAAGTTGGCAGATGCTGTAGAGAATAGAATCGAAGAAAGCAACGAAAACTGGCCAGAACTCAATAAAAACGGCTTTGAAAGCTATCCTGGTGCGCCAACCTATCCCGGTCCGCCCCCCAATCGGACGAGCTTGTGGCGCCGCACACGTTTCATTGGCAAATCGCCAAGCAACTATGCCGCGACTAGCATGATCGATTCGAGCAGATTTCGCGATTAGCGCGCTCGCCGAAATCAGCAGAGCCCTTGATTCTCGTCCACGCCCTGAATTTAGAAACCGTTATTTTGACTTATCCTAGACGTTTTTCTTCGCTGTTTCTTCACTATTAGTTACCTCACAACCAGACAATCCCATTTTCGATTTTACTTTGAGAAGGTAATCGATCATCAAATGGGGTAATTTTAGTTACGTGGAGTGGACTATAGCCCCCTGAATGTATGCTGTTTCCTTAAAGGCAGTGTTCACGATAAGAATTGTTATTCTGCTTCACCGCCTATTTCGAAGACGGCCCCATGCTGATTCCAATGATGTTTTTGGAATCGTACAAGACCTTCTAGGAACGGAGTTATGGTCCCTCAAAAATTGAGCTAGGGAAGCAAGGTGGACGAGTTGTCCGAGGCTTGTAACTTCCGTGTTTTGCAGCCGATGTATGCGAGCTGACCTGATTAAAGAGAGAAGTTGGGAATGAAGGGAAGAACGGGGCTATTTATCGGAAACCATCGCTCATCTAACAATCTCGAGCATTCATTTGTTCACGTCGGTGGGCGCGGAAAGTGCATCTGTGTGTGACGAGCTGACGGGTATCCACCTTTGCGGCCGTAAGGGACCGTTCCGAGCTCATTTTTTTTTTGAGTTTTTTCAACGTTAGGTTTGCGCTAGGCCCCGCAGCTGCCGATCTCCACCAAAAAATCAGACATGGTTTTCATCGTGGACACTGCCTTTAAATCGGGTTTTCCAATTTTTTTTTGCGGATCAGGCGGTTGAAAGGAGTGGGCGTTGCGTGAGCGGAACACTCAAGTTTAGGGCCGTACAGGGCTCTCCTGTGCTTGTTCCGAGCCGTTTTTTTTTTTCAACATTACTGGTGAGGCTGGACTCGAACCTATCGATTTCCGGTGAAAGTCGGAGACTGATTTTGTCGTGGACACTGCCTTTGAAGGAACGAGTATTTTAACGACAAGTACTAGAAGTGCAGAAGCTTCTTCCCTGGCAGACGCTTGAGTTCCAACATAGAAGAGCGTATGGTTTTTGACATAATGTCGGGGCTAAGGGAGGTGACGGTAGATCCTGCTCTACAAGTAAATGAGAAGACTCTTGTATCGCCTTTGGGTGCTAGACATGAGATTTTCACTGAAGTTCCTCTGGGTCGGGAGGGGATCAGCATGTAGGAATTCGATGTTTGTTTTTGAAATGCAGCAAGTATTTTGAAAACCATACAAATGCCATTGAGCTGATAACGAGATTCTAACGAACAAAGATTCATTTCAGAATTCTTACTAACTTCACTAGGTATCCTGAGGAGTAGTCCTCGTGTAACCCTATTGACTGGAAACAGATGTTCAACAGCTTATTGTGCGCCGTTTTTCCATAATTCCGGTAACACATAGTGGCCAACGCTTTGTTCAATCAGAAAATCTTAAAAACAAAAATTGTCGTGAACCCGTCAATGGGAGGAGGCGTGTTTGACGTTAGTGGCAGGAGGCGCAGCTCTCGTTGCACACGGTTGGGTTCGACCCTCGTCCAAGGTCAACTATGCTCTCTATCCCTCCGAGGTCGGAAAATCGGGACCAGGTTCATCTGGGAAGACAAAAGCACTAACATGAAAATTGGCTGGCCCTCCGCAAGTCACAGCTCAGACCCAAAACAAATCCAAGCCTTAACGATTACGAAGTCAAAAGTGCAGCGCATCCCGTAAGGCTTGAAGACGTCTAGCTTCATCTTTATCTTTTATGTGAACACTGCCTAAAAGCAAAATTCAAATCTTCAGCGCGTCACCATCCGTTTATAAGTGGCATACCCACCTTCGGGTGAAAATGCAGTAGCATGTGTGAATAACCTTTCCCAAGGTGCGTGTCCCCTCTACTACAGATTCGATCCATCGCTAGAACATAATGCTAGAAGCATGCCGAATGGGAACACTGTTTTTCTGCTCTTATGGAGGATCGCCTACTCGTTGGCAAGAGCGTCGTCTACAACTTCCGTCATCCTTCCGAAGTAAAAGCTCATCAACTATACCTCCCAGAATTCACTTTTCACGAGTCCTGCAGCCAATTCTTTTCGGTTGCGGGTCAGCATAAACAGGCGGTGCTGATCCGTTGTCTACTCATCCGTGACGGAATCGAAGCAAACCCTGGACCCCCTCGTCGGATTCGATGGCCCTAAGTCTTTCAAGGATGCGGACAGCTCATACGTATGCCCAAACTGCGTCGCCGTGCCGGCATCTAAACCTCAACGTTCAAGTCTCAATTCTCTAAAGACAAACCAATAGAATATCAACGGTCTTCGCAACAAATCAGCGGAACTAGAAGCTCTCGCATACTGTATAGGAGCTGAAATCGTGGGACTTCGAGAGACTAAACTGAACCGAATCACGGATCACCGGTTGCTCCAGGCTATACATGCCTGAGAAACGACAGAATGAGCTCTGGAGGAGGTGTGGCTTTTCTGTTAGAAACGACTTACAGTGCAATGTGATCACTCGAAGAACTAGCGATGGTATGACGAAATGCATCTCCATAGCTGTGGAAACGGAGGCTGGATCTGTTCACATTCACAACCTCTACTCTCCGCCAAGATCCTCATCCCCACCCTCATACGAGCCGTCTATCGCCCAATTCATGACATGCGAGAAACCCACAATCGTTTTGGGAGATGTTAACGCGCACAGTCCTGTGGTCAGAGGGTGAAGAGGACCAACGTGGACATGACCTCAAGAAGGAGATAGTGCAGTCCAACCTTGTAATTCTCAATGTTGCCTCTCACCCCACTAGGAAGCCTACGTATGGAAGACCCTCGTCACAGGACCTCTCGCTGTGCTCACAAGACTTAGCAGTCTTAGCAGTTTGGGACACCGTGGACACAGGGGCGAGCGACCACCTCCGGATCCTGATGGTGTTTGAAAGCGAGGCCCTCATATCGTCCTCACCGAGAACTACGTTCGTTGACTTCAAAAAGACGAACTGGTTCAGGTTTTCCTCTGTGCTGGAACAACAATCTGCTGGTTTTGACTTCCGAGCAAACCCACTAGAGATGGATCGATTCCTGACATCGGCCGTAAGGGCAGCAACGTCAAAATTTATCTCTAAAGGTGGAAGTAAGGCTTTTATGCCGGGACTGTCGGATAACGCTAAGGACCTGATAAGAGAAAGAGACTCGATTCGTGAAACGGACCCCACCACCACCACGATCCCTGAGCTGAACAGAGAAATCGCAGATGAAGTGAGGATATACCGAAGCAGACTTGGAGAGCGTTCGTGGAAGGCATTGGTCATCGTACGAACTCCTCCAAGCTGTGGACAACCATGAAAGCTTTCGATGAAAGTTTAGTGAAACCCAATCCCATCCAAATTCTGCATAAGGGCAAACCGTTGAAAAACAAGAGAGCGGCCAATCTTCTTTGCAAACATTTCAGCTCGCCATGCCCTGATCAAAGCCTGAAATTGTCACGCAGGACCTTGCGATGAATGAAAAACTTTTCGAGAGAAGACGTCCCACTCATTACGACCGCCCTCATTGACGCCGCCTTGAAGAAGTGCAAGCCGTGTAGAGCGTTGGAAACAAGTGGTGTGGCCCCTATCATGTTCAAATATTCAAAACCAATTTTTCGTGAATGTCTTAGAGCCCTTTTCAACAGAGCGCTGTCAACTGGACTGATCCCAGCGTCGTGGAAGGAGGCAAGAATCTTCCCACTCCTGAAGACCGGAAAATCTGCTGAGGATATGAACAGCTACAGGCCTATCTCGATCATCTCATCTATGGCTCGCACTTTTGAAAACAAGCATTCTTCTTACACTGGAGACGCACCTGCAAATCCCTGGATGGCAGAATGGTTTTTGGAATGGCTTCTCCACCACCTCAGCGTTGGTCGAACTCACCGGATTCATTACGGATGGGTTAAACGAGAAGAGACCGCCTAGCCGCTTAATTATGGTTGCACTCGACTTGAAGAAAGCCTATGACACTGTCGTTATCTCCATGCTTTGTCAAAAGCTCGCGGAGTCGTCCCGGCCGAGAGCTTTAGTCCGCTGGATTTCTAGCTACCTGAAGGGCAGAACAATACGGACAAAGCTTAGCGGCCAGATGTCGAAAGTAAGATCGGTGCGCTCCGGGGTTCTCTCTCCGCTCCTGTTTGCTTTATACATCGCAGGACTCCCGGCACCACCACCAGGAACGCCTAGTCGGATATGCGGATGACCTAACTTTGGGTGCATCACATCCGAATCAGAAAACCTGCGAAAAACGTCTGAACGACTATCTTCCGAAGCTAACAAAGGCCCTGGAAGATCTACATCATCAACTGTCGCTCCAGAAGACCACTGTCTCTCTTCTTACAACACATTCTGCTCAAGCGAGATACGTGCTGAAAGGGGTCATAAATGGGACGCGAATCACGCACGGAAAAAAATCCGACGGCTCTCGGCTATCATTTCGACACTATGATGACGGGACGACTACATGCGGAAGCTGTTCGTAAGAAGACGGCTAGAAGAGCGAACCTCCTGAAAGTGTCGGCAGTGAGAAACTGGGGACAAAGCAAAGAGCTGCTCACATTGACCTGCCGTGACATCGGACAATCCGTGATGTCATACGCTGCTCCAGTCTGGAGCCCGCTCATTGCATCGTCTCACTGGGACCGGTTACAAGCGTGTTAATGTGCAGCCTTGAGGACCGCGACGGGAAGCCTGGCAATGGCCAGCACCACCCACCTGAGTAACGAGACGGGAATCATGCCAGTTCAAGCTCATAATGAAATGTTGACCCTTCAGTATCGAACGGAGGCACTCGATCCAGAACACCCCTCACACGACATGATGAAGAAGCCGGAACCACCAGGATCAGGAAGCGATCAAGCCAATGTCGGTAAGGCCAGGAAACTCGAAGAGCATTCACGAAGAAGTTCACAAAGAGTTCGTGAGGAAGTTTTGGGTACTACGATCTCTCTCCTGCTAAATGGACCTCCGCCGAAGATTGCGAAGGAGGAGGGGACTTTGCCAAGATCAAGTCAGGCAACGCTATCTCAGCTCCGGAGTGATTTCTACTAAAAGTCGCAACGGTATCGTCACAAGATAGGAGCAGCCGATAATCCACTTTGCCCAGACTGCGGGCTTGAGGTACATACAGTACCTCACATGTTCTCATGCTCTGGCAAGCCAACACACCTTACAATCGAAGAACTCTTGCTGAAACCAGTGGAAGTAGCCAATTTCCTGTCACTTTGATCATACATGAATGAATTGAATAGAAAAAAAAACAGAAAAATAAACAAAAAAAACAAAAAACAAAATAAGTAAATAAATAAAAACAAAAAAACGATTTTTTTTAAAGAAATAGAGGGTCGGAAAAAAGCCCAGCTCGGGGGTCCTCCAAAGAAGAGGATCCCAGCAACGTTGCTTCTATTGCGTCGTCTACATGCCGGAAATTGGATCCAGGATCAGTCTGTATGGTGGATGATGGGCAACAACAATAACAACAACATTTTTTTTTCAGGTATTGTATTTACTTGTGTTCATGGTTCTACTACAGAAGGCGCAGCGTCAAATAACGTGCTACAAGATCATGATCACTCTGGGTGAGAGTTGGAAATATTAATCTGCTTTTTATGAAGGACTGAAAAATCGCACTTCCTCTGTCAGCTACCATTCCTATGAGAGGGAGCACGATGAAGTAAAGTCTATGCTGATCAAAGAGCCACACTCGCACTCACGCGCTCTCTCCCGCTTTCATGCGCTTACACGGGCTTCGGAAAAGAACTTTCTAGCTCATTGCTCCATTGCTAAGAGCTTTGCGCCTCAGTCCAGCCTGGAAACTGGAAATCTCGTATCTCTCAGTCTCGCGCCGTCTAGAGTGATTCACCTCCCGTGCCACAAACCATCACTTGGCGCAGCACAAGGCAGGAGGTCTCTGTCTGTGTCCATTTGCGTGCACGGGCGTACATCAGCGTTCAGCTCTCACAACTGCGCAACCTTGCTGCCTTTAATGCTCAGAAGAAGTAATAATCAGAAAAGTGTGATGTCTGCGTGGAAATGACATATTACGCAATTTTTTAATAACGCGAATACCGACGTCTCTAGCTGGAAAAGAAAGTTCGGAAAAAGACCGCTATGGTCTTGGTAGAATAGTGTGTTGCAGAATGGTATGACACACTCTCATTATCGCGGTTGTGAACTTCGCGTGATTTGAGTTAACAAACGATGAATGCCGATCGATGAAGCACCCTAAAAGACCCCCGGGTACTGACCAGGGCCGTGCGGGACTGTCCCGTTTCCGTATTTCCGGTGTTTTTTGGGCTGTTCCGTTCCGCTTCCGTTTACGACTTTTTAGGCCCGGAAACGGGAGAAAGTAGTGCTACACGGGTAATGGTAGTGAGTCCAAGCGTTTGCAGGCACCACTTTCGACCTCTTGTGCTCAATCGAATATCTGAGACTGACTGAGACCTTCGGCAAAGTCTGGGGTTCTCAAAATGCGCCCTCTAGAATAGTGACACAAAATGGGTGTAGCAGCAGTCCAACGGCTTTTTGGGGATTTTTTTTTAAACAGCTTTTTTTCGAGAACGAATGAATTTTATGGGGCTTTCCGCTGAAACCCCTTCGTCGTTTATCTACCTTCGCAGCAGCAATAAGTATCGAGACACGTTTTTTTCTGCAGGTACGGCTTGTCCTTCAAGAATAAGTCTGGGCGCGAGAATTGAGACACATTTTTTTCGCACGCACGGCCTGTCCTCCAATAAGGAGTCTGGGTGGAGGCAGGTGAATAAGGCGGCCACGGGCAGCAGCACTGCGAGTTATGCTTCTTTTATATCTCCGTCGCCGATCGCGGCGACAGCATGCTTTGAATGGGAATCGACATGCGACGATCGATACTCATAATAACAATGCTATTGCATCACACGGCGATTGAACTCTGAAAGATGCCTTATTGTTAGAGGCAGACCACAAGTGGATTTTCCTGTTCTCACCGAGGGGTTTCCTTTTATTTTTTGAATTCGATCGTGTGGTATTCGCTCCGGTAGACAATTATGGTTCATGATAAATCTAATAAGTCGTCAGTGAGAATCTGGAGGCTGATTTCTGATCGGCCTCGAACACTCAACGCGGCCGCCCGCTGTCATCTACATACACCTGGTACAGCCTGGACTCTTTTCCGGTGGACAGGCTGCACACTGCTTCGGAGGGGCAGCAACAATTACTGATTAGTTTTTGAAACTGCCTTTCCAATTTTTTTAGAAGCAAGGATTCGATATCGTGGCCTACCTCGTAGTGCTTCTATGTAGTTTGAATAATTTTTAGATTATTGACTGAAACCAAAGGTTATCGAATGAGAGCTGCAAGCGATGAGCAGCGACGAAGCGCGAGAATGAGACAACCCCTATTTTTTGGTCTCTTCCGTTTCCGAATTTCCGTTTAAGGCGTTTTTCGTTCATTTTTCTTCCGTTTCCGAAATTCTTGAAAATCATTTCCGCACAGCCCTGGTACGGACTTTCATGAAATGGCATCAACTATGTAGTAGGACGCCGACAATGAATCTTGTCAAGAATGACCAATGTAAAATAATATGACATAGCTGACGTTCCAATCGAAATTTCATTTCTACACCATCGGCACCAAATCCTTCATTTTCAACAAGATCAGAAATGTAAAGTTGATGGTCTTCGGAATCGACTTCACGCTAAACCACGACATGAAATCTGTTTATTGTGTGGAAAACCAACTTTTTACAGGAGCCGCCATCAATTCGCACCCATTCACGCACAATGGCTAACCTGAGCTGTTCCGAAAATGTGCTCCCATCCAAGCATTGCTTCAGCGCTGCATCCGTTACCGGATTTCGGAATGATTTAGAAGGCACAAGAGGCACAAAAAACGACCGTCTCAGGCATATAACTTCTGGGAACTAGCAACTCGGAACGGGGTACTGCGCAGTTCTACTATAGATGCTCAAAAGATACTAACAGTTTAATGTTAGTAAATTGGTCGAGCCAGACCAGATTAAACTTATTCTCGACCGAAAAATAAAATTATTCTGAGGGTAGGATTCGCAGTTATCATCGAGTATGAATCTGGAGGAGGAAGAGCTTTTGCCAAACTGGACAACCTGGACCACATGTTTGCACCATGACACATGAGCAGAACAGGTTATCAGAAACTGTTAATCAAAGAGTGATCTTCGGGCGTTTTTAATTGTGAGGTGTATTCGCCTTCCATTTTTGTCTGCAGGACGAACCAGGATTCGTTTCGAGCCAATCTTGTCAGATTTATCGAACGACCAGCCTGTTCGCTGAACCTCACCTCGTTGGAAAATTTGAGGAGTGTTCTTGAGCGTTGGTTCTATGCTTGGAGCTTATATTGCGAGCTCTTGGCTTAGCTTAGACTAACCTCTCTGAGTGAATGGGAACAGATTGAATGCGACTTCCTTGAAAAGTTGGCGTGCAACTCGACAAGCAGGCTCTACGTCAAGACAAATCTGAAGACTATAAAATTCATATTCCTGATTATCCTTAAAGGCAGTGTTCACGATAAAAATCGTTTTTCTGTTTTTCCGCCTATCTTGAAAACGGCCCCATACTGATTCCAATAATGTCTCTGAAATCGTACAAGACCTTCTGGGAACGGAGTTATGGTCCCTCGAAATATGAGCTAAGGAAACGTGGTGGACGAGTTGTCCGAGGCTTGTAACTTCCGTCTTTTGCGGCTGATCTATGCGAGCTGACCTGAGTAAAGAGAGAAGTTGAGAATGAAGGGAAGAACGGGGCTAATAATTGGAAATCATCGCTCATCTCACCATCTCGAGCATTCATTTGTTCACGTCGGTGGGCGTGTGATGCGCTTTTGGGGTTTTCAATGCGCTCGAAGTTGCAACTTCGGGCCCTTTTGGGGCTCTTCCTGGCTCGTTTTCATGCGTTCTTTCGACGTCAACGTTACAGTGTGCCCTTCCACTACCCATTCCTGGTGGAAACTGAAACACATTTTTTATCGTGAACACTGCCTTTAACATTAAGAAAGCAACACATAGGGTATAGAAATAATTTTCTCTAGAACTTCGGCTGAGTCATATTGTATTGCAACTGCCTCTTTTCGCAAGTTTCGTACTGCATAGTTGATCTAATTTCATGAAGATCGGTATCCGAGAGTTTTCCTTGGTTTCTCCAATCATTTCACACGGCGTTAAGAACCGCGAAAAATTGGGATATGTCATATATTTTGAGTTCAAAACACTGTAGATAAGCAGAGAGCTCTATTGGAAGTGCCGTTCGGTTCATTAGTGATCTCAGGTGGGTTGCGCAGAACGGCCAATGATGCGCGGCTTATGTAAGGTACAAATGATTTTCTCTCGAAAATGTAATTCTTTAGCGACAGCATTACGTCCGAACATCCTTATTCACTACATTTTAGCACTGTACGATGTGTTTGGCATATTCAGCACAGCTTTTATAACCGGATATTTCTGGATAATAGGGGCGAACTACTGCACAAACTCGAATCTGCAATATATTTTCGGAGCTGTGACCATGGGTGAGAATGTTTTAGTCTATTTTCATCAGGAATACATTATAATATCACCTAATCATAAAATTATCACCAAAACAACACTTTCCAGAAGTCCTCGTTAATTTAATCGTCTTCCCTCATTACTAAAAAGAGGATGAATTTTTTCCTGGTCAAACCCTTCAGTTCTCTTCGAATCTGGAATCGGAATTGGCTACGGACTTTCGCAAAAAAAATTATAGCCGGTCAAATATGTGTGTCCTGAAGCTGAGCTGAACGCGAAGTTTGTGGTTCTCGGATAGAATTGGTTCAAGAATTTCTTGGAAAGGTCACTTGACGTCCTGAGGTTGAATACGAAGTCAATTATCGCGATAGAAGCCGATGAGCTGCAGGCCTTAAAGCAAATTCGTGATCAACACCCCCAAATAACCCATTGGGAAATTTCAGGCCCGAACTATGAAATTTTTCAAAACGTTTTCAGAAACACCTCACCTATAGTAGACGCTCATCCATCATGTGTAGGCTTGTTCCCTTTGTTAAATATATAGGTTCACAAGCCCCAAGTTCTAGATAGGTGACACTTCCCCATGAAGCAGAAAGCGATTAAAGGCAGTGGTCACGATGAGAAAAATTATGAAAAAAACTACGAAAATTAGCTCAGATCAAAAACGGCTGAAAAACTATGAAGGTAGTGCGGTGAAAAACGGGCTAGAATTAGAGTTTCTATGGCCCAAAGATTCCAGTTCGCGCTCACGGCTTCGCCTAAAGATGTCGCAGTTTCATGCTGAGCAGTCAAAAATCATCGACATTCAGAGGGAGAAATAAATGCAAACTTACCTAATAAAAATAGTTGAGCAATGAAAGAAAGCACACCAGTCAATGTTTTTGACTACATGCGCACATAAATTCGAAGGTTCATTGATTGTAATTCAATTTCAAGCCAGCTGATGTTCTTGATATAAGAGGTCATCAATGCCAACAATGTGGAGTGGGCTCGTCCACCATCAAAAGGCAACAAAGTTCAGGCTTCAAATTTCGTCCAAAACAGTCTTTTTTCGCGATTTTTTCTTATAGGTCCTACTACTTGAGACCCAGAAAACGGTCTAGAGAGAAAAAGACGACAAGCATATTTGATCGCGACCACTGCCTTTAATTGGTAGGGTTAAAGGCACTGTTCGCGATAGAAATCGCTTTTCTGTTTTTCTGCCTATCTTAAAACCGGTCCCATTCTGATTCCAATGATGCTTCTGGAATAGTACAAGACCTTCTGGGAATGGAGTTATGGTCCCTCAAAAATTGAGCTAGGGAAGCATGGTGGATGAATTGTCCGAGGCTTGTAACTTCCGTATTTTGCAGCCAATGTATGCGAGCTGACCTCAGTAAAGAGAGAAGTTGAGAATGAAGGAAAAAACGGGGCTTTTGATCGGAAACCATCGCTCATCTCACGATCTCGAGCATTCATTTGTTCACGTCGAGGGGCGGGGCTTGCCCACAATGGCGGGGTTTGCCCACTTTTCTAAGCCGTTTTGCGGCTCCCGGGCAGCTTTTCGTCCCGTATCTTCAACGCTGTTCTGCTTCTGAGAGCCACGAGAAGCGTTTGTCATGTAAAATTCGAGAATGAAGTTTATCGCGAACAGTGCCTTTAAGGCGGTCGTGATACATAATGCGGCTTTTTTTGGGGAAAATGTAAGGAAGACGGTCAGGAGAGGTAGCAGACATGCGATTACGCAATAAAATTTTTTCACGTTGTCCAAATGTTCGAATTCTCGACATTTCGAAAATTGTCGGTTTTCGATTTTTTGAGATGTTCGAAATTTTTAATAACACATCGAGTCTATTCATTTCGCCGAAGATCACAATTGCATCCGATTATTCGAATGAATTCGAGTACACCCTAATCCGCATCACTTGTCAGCTACTTGGGGGGATGTTTTGGACGGTTTCCATGGATAGCCCAAGTTCGAGTGAAGTTTACTGCTCAAAACGGGGAGAGCTGGAAGGAATCCAGATAAGACATTCGAAGGTCTGCACCTTTAATCCTATTTGAACATGCGACAACGAGGACTTTTAGTGGCCTCATTTGTGATTACCTGCTGTTATTTCTGTTTGTCAGGTTTTTGGTCCGGCTCATGTCTCAGTTGTTTCATTTTGGCGCTGAATCGTGTTCTGGATATTTGTTATAAGGATGTTATGAACGCGGTGAGTTCTGAAGAATACTGAAAATCTCCCTGCTCATCGCAACAAAACTATTCAGCTGTTCCAAGGTTACCGGACCTACGTTATGCTATCACTTCCCTTCCTCTACGCCCTGTATTTTGTATTCTTCACCCCACCATTAATTTTTAATTCTGACAATATGGCATGGTTTTTCACTCCGTTCAGCTCGAACTACGATCCTCATGTGGCGAGTTTCAAATGTCGCTACAATCGCATTCTTTGTTCTGATTCGTTTCTCAGTCGTGGAGGTCTTCGAACTACTTTTCAGTTTCCTTGGTAACGATTTAGGATTCACTAGGATTCGCATTGCCTCTGAGTGTCGCTGGTTCGAATTAAATGCTCGAAGATGTGTTGAGCGATTTCAAACACTTGATGGAGGATTCTAGCTTCAGAGAAGAGTTTATTTCACATACTCTCCAATACTCTAAATTTTTAAAGGCAGTGGTCGCAGTCAAATATGCTTGCGTTCTTTCCCTCTTTAAACCCTCTTCTGGGTTTAGAGTAGAAGAACCTTTATGAGAATATTGCGAAAAAACCTGTTTCGGGCCGAATTTCAAGCCTGAACTGTCTTGTCTTTTCGTGGTGGACGAGCCCACTCCACATCATCGCCATCGATGACCTCTTATATCAAGAAGATCAGCTGGCTTGAAATTGGATTTCAATACATTTATGTACTCATCTAGTCAAAAACATTGACTGAAGTGCTTGCTTTCTTTGTTCAACTGTTTTTATTAGATAAAATTGCATTTATTTCCTCCCCTGAATGTCGATGATTTTGACCGCTCGGCATGAGACTGCGACCTTTCTGGGCTGCGCTGTGCACGTGTGCACGAACTGACATCTTTGGGCCTTAGAAAATCTAATCCTAGCCCGTTTTTCACCGCTCTACCATTATAGTTTTTCAGCTGTTTTCCACCTAAGCTGATTTTTATAGTTTTTTCGATAACGTTTTTCATCGTGACCACTGCCTTTAAAGGCAAGGTCCGGTCAAATTTTGACACTACCGAAATTTGGGTGAAATAGATTAGGCAGGCCTAGCTGAACATCGTATGAACGTTTCACGAACTCTGAGTCCTTAGTTCTGGAGAAAACAGCCTCAAAGTCGAGGATTACGGTATTCGCAGCATGATAATCATGGCTGGAATGACCGATAAATACACAGCACCTTTGAAGAATGCGTGGACAACCGCTAAAATATGGACGATGGCCACACTTTTCTGACTTTTCGGGATCATCGGCTAACGGAAGTGGCTGGAATAACTTGAAGAAGACCGGTTTTCACGCAGTTTTCGCATGTTTCTTGGTACTACCTGTAGCAAGAGCACCGATTTAGCGGGAAATCTCAAAATCGAAATTTTGCCCGGACCCTGCCTTTAAGTCCTGCTCTACCCACCATATGATGTGGAATCTCCAAAGCTTCGTGTGTTTCTGAGGGTGTGGTCAGATTTTAAAAAAGTTTACCTCCCGTGAAATAATGTTTTCGCATAAATGAGGTTGTCTTCTAATATCTCGTTCAGTGAATTAATCCAACGGCCTCCGGCTGCATCTATAGATACCGATTATTTATTTATTTATTTAATTACACTCAAGGTGCGCCATACAATAACCGTGAGGCACAAGAGTAAATCATCAACGAAAAAAAACTGAATAAATCAGAACTACATCGCAACTGAGACCAAGTGAAAAGAAAGGAAAGAAAAGATTCTCTACGAAACTGAGAATGTTCCATCTAATAAGGAACCACCCGTATTTAAACCACTCGGATTGTCGAATCTGTTGATTTGTGCACTTCTTCAGTGTGTAGGTCAACACTCAGACAGAAAATAGCTTTCAGAGGAATGACGCGAGTTCATCGAGACGGTAAGAGAGTTTTCATTATCACAAGTGACTGTTCCGGCACACTAAGGCCTCTGGTCCATAACACCTTAGGATCCGTACCTAGGGAGTTCATGGAGTCTTTGGCCACAACCCACAATTTCGCCACCCTGAATTGCCGGTCATTGTCGAGTGATATCCAACAATCTGCGTTGTCCAATCTTCTGAGCTACTTCCATGCACCGTTTGCTGCTTTGCAGGAAACTCGCCTCAAGGATAGACCAGTCATCAACGTCGGAGAGTACGTCATCTACTGTGGTGACGCTGATGATAGGAGAGTGGGAGGCTGTGCGATAGCTGTAAGGAAGGACTACAATGGTATGATTGAGGAATTCGGCTCGACGTCGTGTAGGAATGCATTTGTGCGACTGCGGGATCACAGAGGATTCAATCTGCGGATAGTGAGTGCTCATGCGCCCACCGAAACCGCCGAAGATTATTCCAAGGATGCCTTCTAGGAGGAACTCAATCCGTTGATAGCCAGGGTGCCTTGTAAACATGCTGTTGTCGTGGCAATCGACGCAAACGCGAAGATGGGACTTGATCAGGAATCCGAAGTACTCGGTAAATGGTTCTTCCCAGTGGAGCAAACATCGGACAATGGCTACCGCCTTGTCGACTTGTGTGAACGCAGTGGTCTGATTGTTGCATCGACATTCAAGAGGAATCATCGCCGTCATCAGCTTACGTGACAGGGACCAACCCAGCTATCTCTGAAAGAGCAGCGGAAGCGGAAGATGACAACTTTGAAACTACAGCTCGACTATGTTCTGACGAGGAATATTCCAGTATCGGACATTCGAAGATCTAGAGCTGTGTGGGATGTCGCATTCGATTCGGATCACCGTCCAGTTCTGTTGAACTTCACTGCGAGGATTCATAAGAGGAAGCGAGGGGCTAAGCCTCTCCAGAGGATTGATGCGACAAGTCTCAGGGATGAAGAATGCAGAAGGAAATTCCGACAACGCGTTTCTGTTCATATCGGAGTACGGACTAAGAAGAAACTTTGCGACGCGGACTCTTTCGTCAAGTGCATCCAGGACGCTTCGAAAGAGGCACTCCCGGTTGTACAGCCCAGGAAGAAGCTCGCCTACGTCTCAGAGGAAACAACATCTACTTACAACAGAGTTTGTGTTCTCCGAACTGCAGGAAACTTCGTGGAGGAGAAGCGTCTCAGGAGGAAGTTGCGTCGGCAGCTTCAAAATGACCGCGAACGAGAATGGACGTGTAGAGCTAAGGAGTTTGAGAAGGCTTAGGAGGAGAAGAATCCGAGGAAAGTCTACACGTTGCTGCGACAGTATAGCGGGAAGATGAGGAGATGTTCTCCTGTCTTGAACACTACCAATGGAGTTGCAGTTGGTGATGCGACGCTGCCAATATGGAAGGATGACTTCAGTTCACTACTGAATCGTCTAGCTCCCGCATATTCACAGAACACATTACGACGTCAGTGAGGAACCGCCGACTGAGGCTGAAGTTTCGAATTGTGTCCGGAAAATGAAGAATGGAAAGGCAGGTGGAGATGACAACATCACTGCTGAAATGCTGAAAGCTCTTCCTCCGTCTGGGATTCGTGAAATGACCAACACCATCCGTGCCATATGGATGAGCGAAAGGATACCCGATTCGTGGAGACATGCGATCATCGTACCTCTTCACAAGAAGCTATCCGTCACGGATCCTAAGAACTACAGAGGAATCTCTCTACTTCGTGTCATGTACAAGGTTTTAGAACGTATCATTCTCGAGCGACTTATCAAACATAGTGAAAGAACGACCAGAGATGAGCAAGCCGGTTTTCGACCTGGAAGATCGACCATCGACCAAGTGTTCGTTGTGAGAAGAGTAATCGAATCGCGGCAGCGGTATTCGAAGCCATTACAGCTTGCTTTTTTGGAATTTGAAGCCGCATTCCACTCTCCTCATCGTGATCGATTGCTCAACGCTCTGCGAGCCGATGGAGTCCCGGAAAAGTATGTTCGACTAATCGAGGACATGAACAAAGGAACAACAGCAGCAGTTCGTACGCCTGTCGGATTTACGTCAGCTTTCGAGGTAAGAACAGGAGTAAGGCAAGGAGCTGTAGCAGGACCTTTCGTATTCAACTTTGCCGTTGATGACATCATGCGTAGAGTTGCAGAACAGTTTCCTGCGGACGTGATCCTAACACCATCAAGACGCTCCCTTGTCGACCTGGAGTACGCCGATGACATTGTGTTATTCGCTGAAAACAACGCAAAACTGCAAAGGATTGTGAACCTCGTTTCGAAGTATGCCGCAGCCTATGGACTTCGTCTTCGTCCGGACAAATGCAAGCAGATGTGGTTCTCTCAGAGGCCTTCTACGGGAGTCTGTGTGGACGGACAACGTATCGAACTGGTGGACGATTTCTGTTATTTGGGCTGTTTGCTGAAGAACGATGGTAGTTATGCAGCGGATATTCAACAACGATGTGCGAAAGCTACGTCTGCATTCAATTCTCTAACCAAGTGTTTGTGGTCTACCCCCATCGCGAAGGAAGTCAAGTTGCGCGTCTACTTATCCGCTATTCGCCCTACCATGATGTACGGATCGGAGACGTGGGCAGCACCGAAGACGCAGATGGAAAGGTTGAATTGCACGGAGAGGAAACTTTTTAGACGTTTGCTCGGATATTTCTGGCCGCGAATGTGCCACAACGAAGATCTCTACAACGAGATTGACGCCTTACATCTACGTTTGACACGAGGGAGGTGCCAACATTTCCCAATGCCATCTCAAGCGGCAACGGAAGGTCGTCTTCGTCTGTTGGGGCATATTTTAAGAAGACCGCCAGATCGTCTTGTTCAACACGCTCTAAGGATGCTTCCAAGTCCTGTCTGGAAACGGCCGCCTGGACGTAGGCGAATGTTTTGGACGGAGGTGGTGAAGGAGGATTTGAAATCACTCGGCATTGAAAGGCAATTCGGGCGCGATGTTTTACTTCGCAGGAAGTGGAATAGTAATCAATGGATGGATTGTGTTCAAATTGTGGCTGAGGACCGTGACAAATGGACACGGCTGACTACTAGGACGGCACACCTCGGTGAAGATGCGGAATGACCGCGTCAGGCGAAAGCCAACCGATTAACTAACTAACTAAACTAAAAGTGACTGTTCGGCGCAGATGGAGACCGTGCGTATTTGACTTGAGCTTCCACAAAATTCTTGGTAAACACAAGAGCTGGGATATCATCGTGGGACAAGGAGGAGATGCGACGCCACAGATTTAGACTCTGTTTCAGTTCATTATACCTCAACAAGGCTCACCGCTCCGCTGCTGGTGATAATCAAAATCGACAGGTCACTACGAGTTGTGGCCCCTCAAAATCTGAGCTACAGAAGCATGGAGGACGAGTTGTCCGAGACGTAATTTCCGTCATTTGCAACCGATGTATGTGAGCCGGCCTAGAGGCTGAGAATGAAGGGAGCAACGGGGCTATTCATCGGAAACCATCACTCATCTGACCTCTGTTGATCTCGAAAGATCATAAAAGGGGCGTGCCAAAGTGGCTTCCTGGTGTGGGCTCCCCAGGCTGACTTACTCCTATATCTCGCTTCTTCGGAGGAATTGAGAGCTCGCCCTTGGCAGGTGCTATGTAGGGTGGGTCTACTTCTCATTTATATGGAAATCTCAGATTTTGCTCTTGAGCTTGGACTGTGCCTTTAAGGCAGCGTCCACGATGATGATCCTCGGTGGCTTTGCACACTAAAATGATAGGCGAGAAGGTTGCTAGGCTCCCAGTGCCGAAAAACGGTGGAACACGAGCCAGGAGTGGCAATCAACGGCCGCAAACAAGCGTTTAGGAGTTCCAGAACCGCCCAGTGCCCCAATTCCGCCACTTCTATGTGAACAAATGAACACTCACTAGGGACTGCTTCAGACTTCCCGTGGAGATTGGAAAACCATGTTGTCGTTGCTGTAGGTCTGTGACAGTACATAAATGACCCGTGCTTTAAATTCCCTAAATGGCTGCGGGAATTCCGAAAAATCGAATTTTCATTGCTTCACAAAAAGGCATCAATGAATTTTCGGGGTGTTCAGAAAATTTTTTCGGGTTCGACTCAAAACCTTAATCTGAAGGTTATTTAGGGCGCTGAACCCGAATCTGCGGTCCATTCCTCGTCAGACTTAGGGTTCTCTGTAGGTTACGGTAGACATAATACCTTTTAACTGGCGCTACTTACCTTAGAGTTTCGAAGATTGAAAAATGGACCTCAAATTCGTGTTCAGCGTCCCAAATAACACCCACGGTGGAATTTTGAGTCAAATCTGAGACTTTGACCGAGCTATCGTATACCCACCGTAACATACCGTAGCCTATCGAATATCGATAAATCGGTAGCATATTCGTGTTATGCAGCACGAATACCCCTATGTACAAGTTTTGAGGCGATTTTATCGTAGCATTCTCGAAATAGTCAAAAGCCGCGTTTTTTCCAGCAAAATTTCCCCCATTTTCAAGCTTTGGACCGAATCAGATGGCATTTTTCAAATATTGAGCAATGGGCCTCTGATTCGTGATAAGCACCCGAAACAACCCCTAGGAGCAAGTTTTCAGTCAAATCCAGGACAATTTTTTTGAACATCCTGGAAACTGCCATTCGTGAACCCCTTTTATCTACGCAAAGCTATAAAAATGCGCAGTTTTGGAAATTCCCTGTAAATCTATGAGGCATTTAAGGAATTTGGGAGACGGATTATCAATGCTGTGTCACATACCTACAACTATCAAAACAAGGATTTAGAAAAGCCCACGGGAAATGTAAGGTAAACCCAAGTCAGACTATAGGAATGATAAGTCAAGTAAGTGTTGATAAGTGAGCTGATCGCTTGATTGCACTGATATACATCATCCATCATAGCGGTCAACTCCTCCTCGCTCAAACATCAACGTAAACGAGGGAGGGCCTATTTTGGCTTGGAAAAGGCGGCTTTTGCGTCTTTTTTAGGCATGCCTTGCTTTATGGGAAACCAGATTTTCCGTAAACCGTGGAGACATCAAAAATGAAATCTATCGTGAACACTGCCTTTAATTTCCCATTGGAGGAAGTATAGAATAAAGCCTAGCTTGCAAGGATGAGTCCGGGCAGAGCAAGCAGCGGAGCGATCGGTCACGACAAAACGTAACAGTGATAAGGAGATTTTGACATGTTCACCCCGATAAGCCTTATTTCGACCCGCTCAAAGCTATGCTATATGTACATAGCATTCTACTTATCTAATTGTTTTGCTTCGCTACGAGAGGTTCATGATTTGGCATAGTAATATTTGTGAGAAACTCGTCAAAAGAAGTGAAAAACTTGGTGCATTTGATTTGTCATGGGATTTAACACAGAAGAAACACTAAAAGATCGATGAAATGATGTACCACTGATTTGGATGTGCGCTTTATTACTAAAAATCGAAAAATTGAGTGTAGTTTTGAAAGGGCTAATCTCGCGCTCTCTGGAAACAATTATTGCTCACAGTTAAAGTTTGCAAGTCTGAGCTGCTTGAAATATTATTTTGTGGCTAGCAACCTATATTTCATTTTTGACGAATGTCAGGACTCTGTAAAACTGTGAGCAATAATTGTTCTCAGAGAGCGCGAGATTAGCCTTTTTAAAACCACACTAAATTTTTCGGTTTTTCGTAAGAAGGCGCACATCTAAATTAAGGGTACATCATTTCATCGAGCTTTTAGTGCTTCTTCTGTGTTAAATTCCATGACAAATCAGATGCACCAAGTAATTCACTTCTTTTGTCGAGCTTCTCACAAAAAATAATATTATGCCAAATCATGAACCTCTCGTAGCGAAGCAAAACAGTTAGATATTGTCATTTCTTTTCAGCGAAGGTTTCCTTCAGATATAGGAAGAAGAAAACAGGGCTCTATCCTAGACGGAGAGGGGGGCCACCCACGATTCAAGACAAATTAAATGAACCACCGACTGGCAAAGCTACCGAACGAAGTGTTTCTGTGGAGCTTTTTCAAAAACAATGATTGATAGCACTATCAGGCATCTTTTATCAGAGCTTTTCTTCATTTCTATTAATAAGTCTTGGGTGCCCCCTCCGTCTAGGATAGACCCCAAAACCGAACGTTCATCTCCTTTCTGCCCATCGCACCTGCTCGGCTCTGGGCTCTATCCTAAGGAGGGGGGGGGGCACTCAGGATTCAAGTCAGAAATGAAAGTGAACCTTACTCTCAACCAAGACCTAACAAATATCTAGAACAAAAACATTTGCTATCACAGTGATACGAAATGATCTTGTGAGTGACTGTGGTATAATCTTTTCATTTCTATGAGTGCCCCCCCCTCCTTAGGATAGAGCCCGGCTCTGTAGGATACACGTTACTTTCCCTCACGCCCTGCGCTCTCCCACTTGGGTCCCGTAAACTTTTCCCGGCTCTCTGTGGACTCCCAGTTGGGTCCCACCCACTTTTATCGGCGCGCTGTGCACTCCTACTAGGGTCCCGACCACTTTTTCTAGCCCACTACGCACTCCTTGTTGGGTTCCGACCAGGGGTGTGCGGCAATTGCCGTTTGCCGTTTGCCGGCCATTTTTGGGGTTTGCCGTTGCCGTTGCCGATTGCCGAAATTTCCGTCTAAAACAGCAAATTTTCAGCAAAAATTCGTTAAAACAACAGGATTTGCGCTCACAGCAGTTTCTGGGTTGGACAGCGATTCGGAGCTGCTACAAATAATTATTTTCACTGGTTCCAGCGTCTAGTTCCAGCTCATTCAATGTATGATTGTACCCGTTCAATCGCTAACTAATGAAAACATCTCGATTGGGAAATCAGAGGAGTTCGTTCGAGTTCTAATTTGTTTGGGAGCCCCAAACGTCTTTTTTAATCATCAATTCCTAACCCCTTAAACATGCCAAAATTACAAAAAACCCTTTTTAGAGGTATACCGATTACTGCAAGTTCTAAGATAACAAAACCAAGTGATATCAAAGTTGTAGCGCAAAAGCAGCCTTGTTGAGACATATGAAACAGTTGAGAACTCGTATATATAAGCCCGCTTATCGTCGGTTGGTTGGCTGATGGTAAAGTATGTACGGTTTTTTTTTTGAAATTGAACAATATTCACAGCGGTCATTAAAGGCGGTGTTCAATAATATAATTCCTGAAAGTTTAGGTTCCTGGCAAAAGTAGAGATTTGGCATGGCCATTTTTTTCGAAAAATTAGAAATAAACCCCGTTAAAAAGAGAAGGCAAAGAAAAATGGAAAAAGTTTCGAAATATTCCTGAGAACAATTTCGCGTAGAATAATTTGATTTTTGGGAAATGTAATGAAATAGTTGAAAGTATGATTTGGCAGTCGAGTTTGAACCAACTATTGATAAGAGTTGTGCAAAATGAGAGATCGCATTGTATAAGCTTATCCGTAGAACTTATCGAAGCAAAATCACGCGTGAGAAGGCAAGCAGTAAAAGCTCGTTCGGGAGCTGGAATGCCGCGGTCTTCACGTTAATTTTGCTTTGCTATGTTCTACGGATAAGCTCATACAATGCGATCTCTCGTTTTGCACAACTCTTATCAATAGTTGGTTCAAACTCGACAGACAAATCATACTTTCAACTTTCACTACATTTCCCAAAAATCAAATTATTCTACGCGAAATTGTTCTCAGGAATATTTGGAAACTTTTTCCATTTTTCTTTGTCTTCTCTTTTTAACGGGGTTTAATTCTAATTTTTCGAAAAAATGGCCATGCCAAATCTCTACTTTTGCCAGGAACCTGAACTTTCAGGAATTTCATTTATTTTTTCTAAAGGTTTCCTTTCTAACATGATTTTTGCCTGGTGGTGTTAACTGAAAGTGAACCCACTGATGCCCTGCCTTAACCCTTCTATGACGTCCTGCACACTCCAACTGATGAGCAGTCCAGCTGGCTAAACGCACTGCACGCGGCGCTCCAGCGACGAAGTGAGCGCAGCGGACTTCCGTGGCGCGCGTTGTACCAGTCGAACTGTCTTTAGGTGCCCCTCATTCTGTGCATTCGATCAACATGCCTCCCGGAGCTTTTGATTTGACAACTCAAAGGCTGCTTTTACCGTGAGCACTGCATTTAACTACACTAGTCTTACTCCACTCCTGTAGCCTCACAAGGGTAACCATTCACTCGTAGTATGAAGTGAGCGAAATTGAGATCCCTGATACTTGATACTAACAGTAAAATAACTGGCAGATACAATACCAGCGCTAATTTAAAAAAAAAGCCGCAAAAGTCGCGAAATCGCGACTTTTCGTCATAACACGGCTCAAAGTAACCCGTTCGGGGAGCTAGGAGCATATCTGGAATCAGCATCGAAAGTTCTTCATTTTAAGCTCTAACATCTCTTAACCGGGTCTCGTTTGAAGCGATAATGAACTTGGCACATGTGAAGGGGATGAAAAATCGACTTTTCCGGATTGGGCTGCTGCAGTGCTTATTTGAAAGAGGATCAGATAGTGAAGTTGTAGGGCAAGTCCCAAGTCGATTGGCCCCGTTTAAGCTGAGAACGGGACGTCGGTGGTGTTTTCGCTCACTCGATTTTTCTGTTAACTCTATATGCCTTGTTTGCAGGTCAAGAGATGTGTGTGCTCAAAATGAAGAGGTCTCGATTGTGATTTCAAATATGTCCCTAGCTCCCCGAACGGGTCACTTTGAACCGAGTTATGACGAAAAGTCGCGAATTCGCGACTTTTTTGAGTAAATTAGTGCGGGTATTGTATTGCATGGAATACGACATGGCTAACAAGAAAGGGTTGCACATCGCATATCTACATATCTACATCAGATGGATTTTCGGGATGCATTTTTAATATGTTCTAGGGGGAGAACAGTGTTCCCATATCCCATACTCAGAATCTGCTAAATGCCTCAGGCAGTCCCTGAAAAGGTCCAAATTCAAACAAGGTCAGAACGGCTCGGCAGAGGTGAGCTGGTTTAACGATTGAATTACCTTTATGTATAGCTCAGCTCCGCAATCGCGTTCAGTCCTCATTATCACAATCATAGAAGCGAAGCGGTTGTATTTGAAAAATTCAACTATGAAAATGAAGAAATCATTCTCAAAAAAACCGCTTCGCTTCTACTATTGTGATAATGAGGCTTTGCGGACTGAACGCGATTGCGGAACTAGATCATATGTTCAGAGTAGATCAGGGTTTGGGCAACAATGCATAATTCCTTATCTTAACAGAATCAATGCACCAAAATTGTTTACATCTATTCTGAACATATCTAAAGGTAATTCAAGAATTAAGTCAGCTCTACTCACTTCGACCGAACTGTTCAGGCCTTGATCAGATTTTGACCTTTTTAGGGACTACCTGAGACATTTGGCAGATTCTGAGCATAGGGTATTGGAACACTGTCCTCCCACTAGAACATATTAAAATTGCATCCCGAAACTCCAACTGAAGTTGGCAACCATCCCTTGTAAGTAAATGTTGGTGTATTGTAGCACAAAATCGCTTTTGCCGTTAGCCGTTTGCCGGTCATTTTTGGGGTTTGCCGTTGCCGTTGCCGTTTGCCGAAATTTTAAATTCCTTTGCCGCACACCCCTGGTTCCGACCACTTTTCCCGGCGCGCTGTGCACTTCCACTTGGGTCCCGTACACTTTTCCCAAGCTCTGTACACTCCTTGTTGGATTCCGGCCACTTCTTTCGGAGCCCTACGCGCTCCCAGTTGGGCCCAGACCACTCTTCCCGGCGCACTGTGCACTCCCTTCTGGGTCCCGTCCACTTTATACAGCGCTTGGCGCACTTCAACTTGTGTTCCGCACACGGAGCATATAGTCCCTGATGGACCTGAAGCATAACGTCTCTCGAGCTGTATTAAGTCTTATCACGTTTTCACTCCACTTCTTTTGAAAGACAGGCAAAACTTCTTATCACTAAATTCCTTCAGACACACACACACATTTGAAAATTACCAAGGTTTTTGATATCTCGAGACCCACTGCGGGAATTTCTCTGAAATTTGGGCAGTGTTGATAACCCTTACTGCTCTATCTTTTGTGAAAGTCCATTGTTTCAAGAATTCTCCCGAACCAAGATTCCGGAATGAGGGGTGTGCGCAGAAGCAGTCTTTTTCCAAATTCACTGTATAAAGCGCTGTATGAAGTGGACGGGATCGCGAAGCGCGCACCACAATTACTCAGAACATAAATCTGCTTGCAGTACATCAGCTACTCGCATCTTGTGAACAATCTTTTTGTCGCAACCGTTTCCTGCATTCTCTATATTTTATATGCTCGTATACTCATGCGCTACTCGAATTCGCTCAACTGCGGAGTGAAGTCCCATAAGTCGGTGAGTCTATTTCTGTTAGTTTGTCTGATGTGAAGTTGACCCACGATTAATTGTAGTAATGCGAATCCTAATGCGAGACTCTTTGCCAAGTAAAAGAGCAAATGCCTACGCTTTTCGGAGTCTTACTTTTGACGCACTACAGCACAGAATCTACTCCACGAACCAAATTATTAGGCTGATCGAAAAGACTTGGCAACAAAACAAATTTATCCCAAGAAAAAACGTGTGGTTGTTGCTGGTACACAACTTCAAAAAAGTGCAACACCGAGAGCTTCCTGGAAGCGTCCATGGTAGGTCGCGAGCTCAATTGGGACGGTAACTACAATGGATCTCACCCAACCTCAACTTCGACTACTTATCTTCTACGAGTGGCATCGCGGCTCCTCGGCGTCCGAAGCCTTCACCAACATCAACGCTGCAATGGGCGAGGACAGCGTTTCCTACCGCACGGTGGCCCGTTGGATCTCTCGCTTCAAAGACGGAGATATGGGTATGGAAGACAAACCGAGGTCAGGACGTGCTGCTTCTGGGACAAGCGCGGGATGCTCTACTACGAGTTGTTCCCTCAAGAGAAGACGGTCAGCGCTGCCGTGTACCTACGTCAGTTGGAGGAATTGGCCATCGCCCTGCGAGAGAAGCGCCCGAGACGAGCTACGGTCACCTCCTTCACGATAATGCTCGACCCCAGATCGCGAAGGAAACCCAATTCAAACTGCAGGAGCTGAACTAGCAAACGGTACCCCACCCGCCTTACTCCTGACCTTGCCCCTTCTGACTTCCACCTGTTTAGTTCCATTAAGGCATTCCTGGCTAAAAATACTTTCGCTCGCTGATTATGATGCCATTGTGAAGGTTATTGGTGACTTCTTCGATTCCCAGTCCCCTGCTTTCTGGCAGAAAGGGATCAATGACCTGCCTGACAGGTGGACCACTGTCATAGCTAATGAGGGAGACTATATTGTTGATTGAATTGTAATGTTAAAAAAAGGAACTAATAAATTTGAAAAACCTCAATAAATTTGCCAAGACTTTTCGATCAGCTTTATATTATTATGTTCTGGCTTCTGCTTTAATAATCGAATTTGGATTTGACACTAGCTTCTGTCCAGAAAGTTTTCGACATCTCTCTGAACTCTTCCCAAATGCAAGCGCAAATTACTGAGACACTACGTTGATAAGAGGCAGTGCTACGATGATCCTCATTTTCGGAACTATTCGCTGAAACGATTATTCGATTTTCTGGTAGAGCTGACATGGCCGAGGAATTGGGAAACATGCGCCCGAAGTATATGGTATAGTTGTGTCCTGGACAAGAAGACCGAATATTGAATAGATTCGAATGACCCACTTTTTTATGTCCGATTTTGAAATAGATTTAAAACCCCCTTTTTTTGAAGTCCGATTTTTAAATACTTCCGAATCGCCCCTTTTTTGTGGTGCAAATTTCAAAAATATTGAAATGACCCTTTTTTTGAGGTCTCGAACTTCGAATAGATCAGAATAAATTCGATTCCAATATATTCGAATAAATTTTCAAATAATTTCGAATCGACAAACTGAAAACAACCCACTTGAAGGCACAGTCCAAGCTCAGGGATGAAATCCGAGATTCCCACATAATTGTGAAGTGAGCATCGGGAAGCCACTTTGGCACGCCCCTTTTACAAATTTCGAGCTCAACAGCGACGAGATGAGCGATGCTTTTCCATCAATATCCCCGTTCTTCTCTTCATTCTCGGCCTCTCTCTCCATTCAGGGCCGCTCGCATACATCGGTTGCATATGACCGAAGTTACAGGCCTCGGACAACTCGTCCACTATGCTTTCGCCGCTCGATTTGCGAGGGGCCATAACTCCGTTCATAGGGGGTCTTTTACGATTACCAGATACACCATCGGAATCAGCGTGGGAGCGTTTTCAAGACAGCCAGGAAAATAGAAGAACAATTTTGAGACTGGACTGTGTTTTTGGGCAGTCAATGTACTGTGCTTATCTGCGTCAAAGTCCGCTCGGCAATTGCGTATCGAGGCGCTTCGTGGTCGCACGCGCGCGAGCCGGATAAGATTACAGGGCCGCAGCCGATCAGATTATGGTATGTGGTTTTTTTCGTTTCCTTTAATTTTCTCGGTTTCTTCTGTAACTAAACCCTTTCTGTGATTCTTCATATATTAAAGTGTTATATCTACATGCAGGGGGTGTGTATACAAGTCTGTTGGTACCTGCTCGTTGGTGCCCCTGCTTCTACTGAACCCAGCAGACGTTTGAGTGTACACAGGGAACGTTCGAGCGTCATAGCGTGCACAACTATATCGCGAAAGTATCCCGCACATTGCATAAAGGTGTCGCCGTCCGGCACACTAAGGCCTCTGGTCCATAACACCTTAGGATCCGTACCTAAGGAGTCACGGAGTCTTTGACCACAAGCCACAATTTCGCCACCCTGAACTGTCGATCGCTGTCGAGTGATATCCAAAAAACTGCGCTATCCAGACTTCTGAGCTATTTCCATGCACCGTTTGCTGCTTTGCAGCAAACCCGCCTCAATGACAGACCCGTCATCAGAGTCGGAGAGTACACCATCTACTGCGGTAACGCTGACTATAGGAGAGTGGGAGGCTGTGCAATAGCTGTAAGGAAGGATTTCAATGGTATGGTCAGGGAGTTCGGCTCAACGTCGTGCTGGAATGCATTCGTACGACTGCGGGATCAGAGAGGATTCAATCTGTGGATAGTGAGTGCTCATGCGCCCACTGAAACCGCCAAAGACAATTCGAAGGATGCGTTTTATGAGGAACTCAATACGTTGCTGGCCAGGATACCTTGTCAACATGCTGTTGTCGTGGGGATTGACGCAAATGCGAATATGGGACTTGATAAGGAATCCGAAGTACTCGGTAAATGGTTCTACCCAGTGGAGCAAACATCGTACAATGGCTACCGCCTTTTCGACTTTTGTGAACGCAGTGGTCTGATTATTGCATCGACATTCAAGAGGAATCATCGCCGCCATCAGCTTACGAGGCGGGTACCAACCCAGCTATCTCCAGAGCAGCAGCGGAAGCGGAAGATGACAACTTTGAAACTACAGCTTGACTATGTCCTGACGAGGAATATTCCAGTATCGGACATTCGAAGATCTAGAGCTGTGTGGGATGTTGCATTCGATTCGGATCACCGTCCTGTTCTGTTGAACTTCACTGCGAGGATTCATAAGAGGAAGCGAGGGCGTCAGCCTCTCCAGAGGATTGACATGACAAGTCTCCAGAGATGAAGAGTGCAGAAGGAATTTTCGACAATGCGTTTCTATTCACATCGGAGTACGGACTAAGAAGAAACTTTGCGACGCGGAATCTTTTGTCAAGTGCATCCAGGACGCTTCGAAAGAGGCACTCCCGGTTGTACAGCCTAAGAAGAAGTTTGCCTACGTGTCAGAAGAAACAACATGTACCTACAACAGAGTATGTGCTCTCCGAACTGCAGGAAACTTCGTGGAGGAGAAGCGTCTGAGGAGGAAGTTGCGTCGGCAGCTTCGAAGTGACCGCGAGCGAGAGTGGACGTGTAGAGCTAAGGAGTTCGAGAAGGCTTGGGAGGAGAAGAATCCGAGGAAAGTCTACACGTTGCTGCGACAGTATAGCGGGAAGATGAAGAGATGTTCTCCTGTCTTGAACACTACCAATGGAGTTGCAGTTGGTGATGTGACGCTGCCAATATGGAAGGATTACTTCAGTTCACTACTGAATCGTCCAGCGCCATCAGTACCTGAGCTCCCGCATGTTCAGAGAGCACATTACGATGTCAGTGAGGAACCGCCGACTGAGTCTGAGATTTTCGATTGTGTCCGGAAAATGAAGAATGGAAAGGTTGGTGGAGATGGCAACATTACTGCTGAAATGCCGAAAGCTCTTCCTCCGTCTGGGATTCGCGAAATGACCAACACCATCCGTGCTATATGGATGAGCGAAAGGATACCCGATTCATGGAGACATGCGATCATCGTACCTCTTCACAAGAAGCTATCCGTCACGGATCCTAAAAACTACAGAGGAATCTCTACTTTGTGTCATGTACAAGGTTTTAGAACGTATAATTCTCGAGCGACTTATCAAACATCGTGAAAGAACGACTAGAGATGAGCAAGCCGGTTTTCGACCTGGAAGATCGACCATCGACCAAGTGTTCTTCGTGAGAAGAGTAATTGAATCGTGGCAGCGGTATTCGAAGCCATTACAGCTTGCTTTTTTGGACTTTGAAGCCGCGTTTGACTCTCCTCATCGTGATCGATTGCTCAATGCTCTGCGATCAGATGGAGTCCCGGAAAAGTATGTTTGGTTAATCGAGGACATGAACAAAGGAACAAAAGCAGCAGTTCGTACACGTATCGGATTTACGTCAGCCTTCGAGGTGAAAACAAGAGTAAGGCAAGGAGCCGTTGCAGGACCTTTTCTTTTCAACTTCGCCGTTGATGACATCATGCGTAGAGTTGCAGAACAGTTTCCTGCGGATGTGATCCTAACACCATCAGGACGCTCCCTTGTCGACCTGGAGTACGCCGATGACATTGTGTTATTCGCTGAAAACAACGCAAAACTGCAAAGGATTGTGAACCTCGTTTCGAAGTATGCCGCAGCCTATGGACTTCGTCTTCGTCCCGACAAATGCAAGCAGATGTGGGTCTCTCAGAGGCCTTCTACGGGAGTCTGTGTGGACGGACAACGTATCGAACTGGTGGACGATTTCTGTTATTTGGGCTGTTTGCTGAAGAACGATGGTAGTTATGCAGCGGGTATTCGACAACGATGTGCGAAAGCTACGTCTGCATTTAATTCTCTAACTAAGTGTTTGTGGTCTACCACCATCGCGAAGGAAGTCAAGTTACCTGTCTACCTATCCGCTATTCGCCCTATCATGATGTACGGATCGGAGACGTGGGCAGCACCGAAGACGCAGATGGAAAGGTTGGATTGCACGGAGAGGAAGCTTTTTAGGCGTTTGCTTGGATATTTCTGGCCGTGTGTACGCCATAACGAAGACCTTTACAAGGAAATCGACGCAGTACATCAACGCCTGACACGAGGGAGGTGCCAGTATCCCCAAACGCCATCTCAAGCAGCAATGGAAAGTCGACTTCGACTTATCGGGCATATACTAAGAAGACCGCCGGATCGTCTCGTACAAAACGCTTTGAGAATACTTCCAAATCCTGTCTGGAAACGGCCACCTGGGCGTAGGCGAAAGTTCTGGACGGATGTGGTTAAAGAGGATTTGAAGTCACTCGGCATCGAAAGACAGCTCAGCCGCGATGTTTCGTTTCGCAGGAAATGGAATAGTGACAAATGGATGGAATGTGTTCAAATTGTGGCTGAAGACCGTGAAAAATGGACACGGCTGACTACTAGGACGGCACACCTCGGTGAAGATCCGGAATGACCGCGTCAGGCGAAAGCCAACCGATTAAGTCAAGTAAGTCATCTACATGCACACCAATTTTCCCTTCCAATTGCCTTCGCTACAACTTCTGGGGTAGAAAAATTAACTATGGTAGGTAATTTTTCGTTTAACGTTTATTTTTGTATTACTCTCTTTTTGTGTTTCTTCCTTACATTCCAGTGATTTATTCTTACATTTATTCTTACATTCCAGTGATCAATTGTTACATATCCAGTGATTTATATGATTGTTGGATTCCCTAGGATAGTTCCGATTTCATTTCAAAATCTATCGAAATCGGGATTGAACCGGAACTATCATTGTTGCGAATCGGTGGTTGTTTACACCGGGTCCGACGTCATGATGACGTCAGTCCCGTGGGAAACGGCCAGTGGACTAACGACTAGGATAATGCAACCTGAACTAAATACCCGAGCAAACGACATACTGCAATACGAGGATGAAACTACAGCATCACTGCACTCTAGAATGAACATCCAATGTCCCCAACTTGGGACTCGCTGTACTAATGAATATGCATGCGGACTGAACTACGATTGTGAAGATATACCCCTCTTGCTTGCACAACAGTACACCGCTAATTTAGATGACTTATACTATGTATATGGATATTGCGAATGAGAGGAAAATATGGGATCCTACTATATACCTTTTGGTAAATTTGTGTGTGCGTGCGTGTATGTATGTATGTATGTATGTATGTATGTATGTATGTATGTATGTATGTATGTATGTATGTATGTATGTATGTGTGCGTTTCTCTGTGTGTTTGTTTGACCGTTTATTCGGCTTGGCTTTCAAGGTGGGCAACCTCACGGGTAAGGGCTCCAAGTGCGCGCAGAACGCCGTAGAAAGTGTCTGGGTCCTGTGTGGGAGTTCGCAAGGAGCCGTAAAAAGTGTGCGGGACCCAAGTGGGAGTGCGCAGGACGGCGTACAAAGTGTGCGGGACCCAAGTGGGAGAGCGCCGGACGCCGCAGAAAGTGTGTGGGATCCGAGTGAGGGTGCGCCGGACGCCGTAGGAAGTGTGCGGGACCTAAGTGAGAGTGCGCCGAACGCGGAAGGAAGTGTGCGGGCCCAAGTAGGAGTGCGCCGAACGCCGTTGGAAGTGTTCGGGACCTAAGTGGGAGAGCACCGGACGCCGCAGGAAGTGTGCGGGACCCAAGTCTCAAAGCGCCGGACGCAGTAGAAAATGTGCGGGACCCAAGTGGGAAGGCGCAGGACGCCGTAGAAAGTGTGCGGGACCTAAGTGGGAGAGTGCCGGGAGCTGCAGAAAGTGTGCGGGACCCAAGTGGGAAAGCGCCGGACGCCGTAAAAAGTGTGCAGACCTAATAGAGAGTACACCTGACGCTGTAGAAAGTGTTCGGGATCTAAGTGGGAGAGCGCCGGACTTCGTAGAAAGTGTGTGAGCCCAAGTGGGAGTGCCCCGGGCGCCGTATAAAATGTGCGAGACCCGAGGGAGAGTGCGCCGTAGGAAGTGTGTGAGACCCAATTGAGGGAGCGCCGGACGCCGTAGAAAACGTGTGAGACTCAAGGAAGAGAGTGCAGAACTTCAAAATCACTATGTGCGTTTAAAAGAGAGCGTACACCAGCCCTTTCTTTAGGTCCCCTACCCTTCAACACTAATTTCAACTCCTTAGCTGTTTATATGCACGAACTTTTCTAAATCAGTTTTATATACGATGAAAATAAGAGTTAATCAGAATCTGCATCCATGTAACAGAAACATCATTCTCCTTTATTTGGCTTAGGCTTAGTAGCAGGGTGTCGGTTGATCATGGAAACGTTTAGTAAATCCCAAACAGCGGTTGTCCTTATCATGACAGAAATTAAAATGAATCAAAAGCCACTGAAGGACCTTATGGCACGGAAGAACGACCGGTGTGTCACGGTACAGATAAGGAGGTAAACGGGTGTTGCAAGGCTGGCGCAGGAAGAATGAAAGCGCCGATTATTTGCTTTATACCCAAGATGCCGGCGATAGCCAGCAAGCGTGAGAACTTCTGTAGAAATCTCACGTAGAATCAGCAGATTTCGAATCATTCGCCTCATACTCAAGATGCCGGCGAAGCCGGCAAATGGGCCGGCGTAGCCGGACCCTAGCGGCAGAGGCCGGCGTTAGACGGCCGACACCGCTGGTTAGATATTACGACAATAGTTGATAGACAAAGTCCACATACCTATGACCGGAGAAAACCACTGAATTAGCAAAAGGAGATAAACAAGGAATACGGCCGATTAACTGCTCATCAACCTTGCTCATCGCGAGCAGCTGCATTAAAGAGATGAATGGTAGTGTTCTAAAGGCCCTAAGACCCCACAGCTAAGCACTGCACTAGTGACGGAAAAGGACATAATCAACAAAACAGAGAGCAGCCGCACCGGGCCGTGGCAGGAGCGTGGAACCAATATTTTAGGCCGCTCGAACAAATCCGCCGTAGGCGGCGCTCGCGTACTGTACTGCCGAAATTCGCTGTGGGACCGACCGCGCCCGGGCCCTCGTAGGAGCGAAGGGTGGTGGCCATCGTGTATCAACACTCCTGAGAAGGCGGGAGAAACGTGGGAGGAGCGAGGTTCCTGATTGGACGCAACAAGGACTAGCCCCGCCCCCCCGCTGATGCGTCCAATCAGGAACCTCGCTCCTCCCCCGTTTCTCCCGCCTCCTCAGGGGTGTTGATACACGATGGCCACCACCCAGGAGCGAAGCATCGCGCGTTCGCGACAATCCTCGAAAAAATAAACACATGAGGAGAATCACGAAACCAAACAATCATAAAAATCATTCGACTGCTAAAAAATCAAAATGAGAAAAGAATCCGAAGAATAAACGAGAATAAAAAAATTTACTTTCCATCCCAGTTTTTTCTGCCCTAGGAGTTTTTGCGACGGCATCTGGAAAGAAAAATTAGTGTGCATGTAGATACAACACCTTAATATATGAAGAAACACAGAAGGATGGGTTTTGCCACAAAAGAAACCAAGAAAATCAAAGAAAACGAGAAAAACCACCCACAATCAGCTGATCGGCATTGGCGCTGGAATCTCGTGCCGCCCGAGCGCGTGCGGCCGCGAAGCATCTCGGTACGCAATTGCGGAGCGGAATTTGACGCAGAGAAGCACAATATCCTGTATTTCGGAGCGAATCTTACTGCCATTGATCGTGAGCGTGTGCGAGCATATGCTACGTCCTCTTTGCTTCACACTTCCCCGCCATGCGGTCCCCGAACTTGAATGTGGTGTGCCCACTCCATCCACCTTTTTATGGCTACCGAGAAAGTGTATGGGGCGAGCACACCATATTCAAAGTTTCGGGGCCGCATATTGCTAATGATTGCTCGTTGAAAGCCGGTTTTCAACACTGTTGTTGCAATGGGCCACGGACCTATGTAACGATTTCTGGTGATAAGTTGAAGGTGGTTTCAATCGTTGCCTTCAGAGAATTTTCATTTTTTCGTCTCTACCCAAACGAATTCAGCTCTGCGGTGGTCAACCCTTCGTTTCAGCTAATGATATCGACATAGAAGTTATTATTGAGTACTGCCTTTAATGACCGCTTAAAACATTTTCAGTTAAAAAAACCTGGACAAATTGTTTGCTGAATGGGTCAACTTCGTGTCCCAATCATTACCACCAACCCACCATCCGAGGACTAGCGGACCGAGTTACACGAGTTCTCAACTGATTCATATGTAAAGGCTGCGTTTACACTACAACTTTGTGTCATTTAGTTTTGTAATCTTGGAACTTGCGGGAATCGGTATGCCTCTGAAAGGATTTTTCGCAATTTTGGCATTTCTAAGGGTTAAGAATCTTATGATAAAAAAACTATTGGAGGTTCTCGAATAACTCAGAACTTGAATATGCTCCCCTGATTCCCTAGTCAAAATATTATTAGATACAGATTCTGAAAGTTGGGCTCCGCAGAAAAGGTCAAGGATTTGGCATTGCTCTAAAATGTAGTGAAATAGTTGGATCGATTTGGCTGTTGTTGGTATATGAAGATAACATAATCATTAAATGTAGTGAAATTGTTGCAAACGGATTTGGCAGGAGCTCTATGAATTATCACAGTCAAATCACGCGTCAGAAGGTCCTCTGGCGAGCGAATGAAGACAAAAAGAAAAAATAATAATCCTCAGTCAACAATGCTGAACGAAACGTGGCCTTATGGGCTAGAAATAAGGTTTCCGAATGCTATTCTGCCTCTTCAGTGTAGTTCCCACTAAGGTACCAGATCTTCCCTCACCGATTAAATAAAAATCACGAAAACGAAACCTAACGCAATTTATTAGCTACTGACGCTATGTCTTCGTGTCCTCAACGCTTTCATGGTTCGCATTGTATGGAAACGTTTTTGTTGCTAGACTTATGCTTGTTCTCATTCGATTCAATATGCGCTCCAAGAAAAACCCCTTCTGACGCGTGATTTGACTGTGATAATTCATAGAGCTCCTGCCAAATCCGTTTGCAACAATTTCACTACATTTAATGATTATGTTATCTTCATATACCAACAACAGCCAAATCGATCCAACTATTTCACTACATTTTAGAGCAATGCCAAATCCTTGACCTTTTCTGCGGAGCCCAACTTTCAGAAATTTCACAACTTTTTCCAAGGGTTTCCCTTCTACAACATCGTCAATCTCTAAAAGTCAAGTTGTTGTTTTTTTTTTCGAAAACATAGTGGTAGAAATGAGGAGACAACCGCTCCGCTGCTAAGACTGCAAGATAATTGTTGCAACGCGGCTTCCTACAATTAGATGCAAGGCATATACTTTTTGAATTTAAAAGTCGAAAAATGAAGAAATGAGTTTCAAAATGACTCAATTGTACAGGTTCTAGGCACTATTCTAGACGGGGGGGGGGGCACGCACCATTCAAGACAGAAATGAAATGAACGGCCAATTGGTGAGGCCACCAGTCGAAGTATTTCCGTAGAGCTCTAATAAAAACAATGATTGATAGCGCAGTATCAGGCCTCTTTTATCAGAGTTTTTCATCATTTCTATGAGTAAATCTTGGGTGGCCCCACCACGTCTAGGATAGACCCAAGGTCAGCCGCTCTAGCCAAACTTCACCGGTTCATGCTGATGTGGCTCGTCTGCGCCGGCCCATATGTCTGTTTCGGAACAAGAACGATAGTTAAAGGCAGTGTTCACGATGAATATCGCACTCAAGTTCGACCCAAAAATGGTATTGTTTGGTCGTGAGGTAACTAATAGTGAAGAAACAGCGAAGAAAAAAGTTCAGAATAAGTCAAAATAACGGTTTCTTAATTCAGGGCGTGGACGAGAATCATGGGCCCTGCTGATTTCGTCAAGCGCGCCCTAATCGCGAAATCTGCGTCGGTATCGGTAATGCTAACTGCGGCAGAGTTGCTTGGCAATTTGCCATCGAAACGCAAGCGGCGCCACAAGCTCGTCCGATTGGGGGCGGACCGGGATAGGTAGGCGCATCGGGAGAGCTTTCAAAGCCGTTTGTATTTATTTCTGGCCAGTTTACGTTGCTTTCTTCGACCCTATCCTCTACAGCACCTGCCAACTTAGAGTTTCACACCGAGACCTCGAGAACGAGATTTGTCGTGAACACTGCCTTTAGGTGCGCCAGAAGAGGGCTACCGTAATCTTAGGAATAATGTTGTTCGGCTCTCGTAAACAAATTGGATGATACAAAATTGACCAAGGGTAAAGTATAAAAGAAGTGAAGAGCGGTGTGTCTTGATTCACACACCGTCCTTCTCCAGAGGTCAGCAGTTGAGGATCTGCCTGGACTACAAAGCAGGAAAACATCACCACCTGCAGGGAAGATGAAGCGAATTCGGAGTCAGAACTTAGAAAATTTTAGAGCCAACTCGAGTGAGATTACGGTAGCCCTGCTCTAGCGGACTTAACTATCGTTCTTGTAGATTTGGAGGCCTGGCTTGCATACGGTGTCCTGAACATTAAACTGAGGTCCTGCACACTGCTACTGAGATCCAGCACACATTCCATGAAGTCCTGCTCATCCTTACAGGGGTCTTGCACACGTTTCATGATGTCCTGCACACCCCTACTGATGTCCTGCACACATTCCACGAAGTTCTGCTCATCCTTACAGGGGTCTTGCACACGTTTCATGATGTCCTGCACAGTCCTACTAAGGTCCTGCACACATTCCATGATGTCCTGCACACCCCTATTGGGGTCCTGCACACGTTTCATGATGTCCTGCACACTCCTACTAAGGTCCTGCACACATTCTACGACGTCCTGCACACCCCTACTGGGGTCCTGCACAGGTCCCATGATGCCCTGCACACTCCTACTGAGATTCTGCACACATTCTACGACGTCCTGCACACCCCTACTGGGGTCCTGCACAGGTTCCATGATGTCCTGCACACTCCTACTGGGGTCCTGCACAGGTCCCATGATGTCCTGCACACTCCTACTTAGGTCCTGCACACTCCTACTGAGGTCCTGCACACATTCTACGACGTCCTGCACACCCCTACTGGGGTCCTGCTCATGTCCCATGATGTCCTGCATACTCCTACTAAGGTTTTGCACACGTTCCATAATGTCCTGCACACCCCTACTGGGGTCCTGCACAGGTCCCATGATGTCCTTCACACTCCTACTAAGGTTTTGCACACGTTCCATAATGTCCTGCCCACTCCTACTGAGGTCCTGCACATCCCTACTGGGGTCCTGCACACATTATACGACGTCCTGCACACCCCTACTGGGGTCCTGCACAGGTCCCATAATGTCCTGCACACTCCTACTGAGGTCCTGCACACCCCTACTGGGGTCCTGCACAGGTCCCATGATGTCCTGCACACTCCTACTGGGGTCCTGCACAGGTCCCATGATGTCCTGCACACTCCTACTAAGGTCCTGCACACTCCTACTGAGGTCCTGCACACATTCTACGACGTCCTGCACACCCCTTCTGGGGTCTTACACAGGTCCCATGATGTCCTGCATACTCCTACTAAGGTTTTGCACACGTTCCATAATGTCCTGCACACTCTTACTGAGGTCCTGCACACCCCTACTGGGGTCCTGCACAGTTCCCATAATGTCCTGCACACTCCTACTGAGGTCCTGCACACCCCTACTGGGGTCCTGCACATGTCCCATGATGTCCTGCACACTCCTACTAAGGTTTTGCACACGTTCCATAATGTCCTGCACACTCCTACTGAGGTCCTGCACACCCCTACTGGGGTCCTGCACAGGTCCCATGATGTCCTGCACACTCCTACTAAGGTCCTGCACAGGTCCCATAATGTCCTGCACACTCCTACTGAGGTCCTGCACACTCCTACTGAGGTCCTGCACACATTCTACGACGTCCTGCACACCCCTACTGGGGTCCTGCACAGGTCCCATAATGTCCTGCACACTCCTACTAAGGTCCTGCACACTCCTACTGAGGTCCTGCACACATTCTACGACGTCCTGCACACCCCTACTGGGGTCCTGCACACATTCCACGAAGTTCTGCTCATCCTTACAGGGGTCTTGCACACGTTTCATGATGTCCTGCACAGTCCTACTAAGGTCCTGCACACATTCCATGATGTCCTGCACACCCCTATTGGGGTCCTGCACACGTTTCATGATGTCCTGCACACTCCTACTAAGGTCCTGCACACATTCTACGACGTCCTGCACACCCCTACTGGGGTCCTGCACAGGTCCCATGATGCCCTGCACACTCCTACTGAGATTCTGCACACATTCTACGACGTCCTGCACACCCCTACTGGGGTCCTGCACAGGTTCCATGATGTCCTGCCCCCTCCTCCTTAGGCCCTGCACCCTCCTCCTGAGGTCCTGCACACATTCTCCGACGTCCTGCACACCCCAACTGGGGTCCTGCTCATGTCCCATGATGTCCTGCATACTCCTACTAAGGTTTTGCACACGTTCCATAATGTCCTGCACACTACTGGGGTCCTGCACTGGATGGTCCCATGATGTCCTTCACACTCCTACTAAGGTTTTGCACACGTTCCATAATGTCCTGCCCACTCCTACTGAGGTCCTGCACATCTCTACTGAGGTCCTGCACACGTTCTACGACGTCCTGCACACCCCTACTGGGATCCTGCACACGTCCCATGATGTCCTGCACACATTCTACGACGTCCTGCACACCCCTACTGGGGTCCTGCACACGTCCCATGATGTCCTGCACAGGTCCCATGATGTCCTGCACATTCTTACTAAGGTCCTGCACACTCCTACTGAGGTCCTGCACACATTCTACGACGTCCTGCACACCCTTACTGGGGTCCTGCACAGGTTCCATGATGTCCTGCACACTCTTACTGAGGTCCTGCACACCCCCACTGGGGTCCTGCACAGGTCCCATAATGTCCTGCACACTCCTACTGAGGTCCTGTACACCCCTACTGGGGTCCTGCACATGTCTCATGATGTCCTGCACACTCCTACAAGGTTTTGCACACGTTCCATAATGTCCTGCACACTCCTACTGAGGTCCTGCACACCTACTGGGGTCCTGCACAGGTCCCATGATGTCCTGCACACTCCTACTAAGGTCCTGCACAGGTCCCATAATGTCCCGCACACCCTACTGAGGTCCTGCACACTCCTACTGAGGTCCTGCACACATTCTACGACGTCCTGCACACCCCTAATGGGGTCGTACACAGGTCCCATGATGTCCTGTACACTCCTACTAAGGTCCTGCACACTCCTACTGAGGTCCTGCACACATTCTACGACGTCCTGCACACCCCTGCTGGGGTTCTGCACACATCTCCACAGTTCTGCTCATCCTTACAGGGGTCTTGCACGTTTTCATGATGTCCTGCACAGTCTACTAGATGGGGTCCTGCACACATTCCATGATGTCCTGCACACCTCTATTGGGGTCCTGCACACGTTTCATGATGTCCTGCACACTCCTACTAAGGTCCTGCACACATTCTACGACGTCCTGCACACCCCTACTGGGGTCCTGCACAGGTCCCATGATGCCCTGCACACTCCTACTGAAGAGATTCTGCACACATTCTACGACGTCCTGCACTACCTACTGGGGTCTGCACAGGTTCCATGATGTCCTGCACACTCCTACTGGGGTCCTGCACAGGTCCCATGATGTCCTGCACACTCCTACTTAGGTCCTGCACACTCCTACTGAGGTCCTGCACACATTCTACGACGTCCTGCACACCTAACTGGGGTCCTGCTCATGTCCCATGATGTCCTGCATACTCCTACTAAGGTTTTGCATATCGTTCCATAATGTCCTGCACACCCTAATGGGGTCCTGCACAGGTCCCATGATGTCCTTCACACTCCTACTAAGGTTTTGCACACGTTCCATAATGTCCTGCCCACTCCTACTGAGGTCCTGCATATCCCTACTGGGGTCCTGCACACATTATACGACGTCCTGCACACCCATACTGGGGTCCTGCACAGGTCCCATAATGTCCTGCACACTCCTACTGAGGTCCTGCACACCCCTACTGGGGTCCTGCACAGGTCCCATGATGTCCTGCACACTCCTACTAAGGTCCTGCACACTCCTACTGAGGTCCTGCACACATTCTACGACGTCCTGCACACCCCCTTCTGGGGTCTTACACAGGTCCCATGATGTCCTGCATACTCCTACTAAGGTTTTGCACACGTTCCATAATGTCCTGCACACTCTTACTGGGGTCCTGCACACCCCTACTGGAGTCCTGCACAGTTCCCATAATGTCCTGCACACTCCTACTGAGGTCCTGCACACCCCTACTGGGGTCCTGCACATGTCCCATGATGTCCTGCACACTCTTACTAAGGTTTTGCACACGTTCCATAATGTCCTGCACACTCCTACTGAGGTCCTGCACACCCCTACTGGGGTCCTGCACAGGTCCCATGATGTCCTGCACACTCCTACTAAGGTCCTGCACAGGTCCCATAATGTCCTGCACACTCCTACTGAGGTCCTGCACACTCCTACTGAGGTCCTGCACACATTCTACGACGTTCTGCAACACCCTACTGGGGTCCTGCACAGGTCCCATGATGTCCTGCACACTCCTACCAAGGTCCTGCACACCCTACTGAGGTCCTGCACACATTCTACGACGTCCTGCACACCCCTACTGGGGGTCCTGCACAGGTGTCCCATGACGTCCTGCACACTCTACTAAGGTCCTGCACACTCCTACTGGAGTGTCCTGCACACATTCTACGACGTCCTGCACACCCCTTCTGGGGTCTTACACAGGTCCCATGATGTCCTGCATACTCCTACTAAGGTTTTGCACACGTTCCATAATGTCCTGCACACTCTTACTGAGGTCCTGCACACCCCTACTGGGGGTCCTGCACAGTTCCCATAATGTCCTGCACACTCCTACTGAGGTCCTGCACACTTACTGGGGTCCTGCACCTGTCCCATGATATCCTGCACACTCCTACTAAGGTTTTGCACACGTTCCATAATGTCCTGCACACTCCCTACTGGGAGGTCCTGCACACCCCTACTGGGGTCCTGCACAGGTCCCATGATGTCCTCCACACTCCTACTAAGGTCCTGCACACTCCTACTGAGGTTCTGCACACATTCTACGACGTCCTGCACACCCCTACTGGGGTCCTGCACAGGTTCCATGATGTCCTGCACACTCCTACTAAGGTCCTGCACACGTTCCATGATGTCCTGCACACTCCTACTGAGGTCCTGCACACCCCTACTGGGGTCCTGCACAGGTCCCATGATGTCCTGCACACTCCTACTAAGGTCCTGCACACTCCTGCTGAGGTCCTGCACACATTCTACGACGTCCTGCACAACCCTTACTGGGGTCCTGCACAGGTCCCATGATGTCCTGCACACTCCTACTAAGGTCCTGCACACTCCTGCTGAGGTCCTGCACACATTCTACGACGTCCTGCACACCCCCTACTGGGGTCCTGCACAGGTCCCATGATGTCCTGCACACTCCTACTAAGGTCCTGCACACCCTACTGAGGTCCTGCACACATTCTACGACGTCCTGCACACCCCTACTGAGGGGTTGCTGTAGTTCCACGACATCCTGCATACTCCTACTGTGGTCTCGCATAGTCAACCGACACTTCAGCAGCACCCTGCGACGACTTCTTATCTTTTGGTGCGCATGGTACAAACACACGCCACGCTCAAACAAACAACCTTCCGCATAGCGTCCTCTTCTAAGCCGGACGTTTAGAGTACACCACCCTAGAGAGCAAAGGTATTTATATGGAGTCTCCAAGAAAATAATGACTGATAACGAAAAAACCCGTCATTTTCATAAACTAACCTTGAGAGGCCGGTTTCCGAGTTTGAACCGCCGGTTACGGGCCCAGAAGTCATTGTGGTGAGATCTGACAATTATTTTCGTCATTCCCGTGACCGATTACCTCTAGTCACAAATTTTCGAGCGATTTGGTCCACGCCTTCCAAAAAAATGGTTTTCGACGGACGGAGGTGGAGGCGGAGGCGGAGGCGGAGGCGGAGGCGGAGGGGGAGGCGGTGGCGGAGGCGGAGGCGGAGGCGGTGGTGGAGAACGTCTTTGCGTACTTTGAGAGGTCATAACTTTAGAAAGCGGGGACCAGTTGGGATGAAAAGTTGCACACATATGTAATTTCTTGCAGCGCATCGAATGATATACAGCTCATACCTCTGGTGACGGTATGAATAGGTGATCTCATTGTAGGGCATCCGCGTGGCAAGAGATCAAAGCCAAATCCTGGTGAGCGCTTCGCGCTCACCACAATTCATTGGATACAATTACACATTAAAGGCAGTGTTCACGAAGAAAAAGTTGCTGGTTTTTTGGCCAAAACGTAAGCTTTGGGTCCCTCTAAGAAGATCAAGAACGAAATTGCGACGAAAAACGGCCGGTAAGTGGGTGAAAATCTCGTGGGCCAGCCAGCCCATCGGGCCACTCCGCCCACGTCCTATAACAGTTGCCCTGAATTTGTGGTTAGATGAGCGATGCTTTCCGATCAAAAGCCCCGTTCTTCCCTTCATTCTCAACTTCTCTCTTTACTCAGGTCGGCTCGCACACATCGACTGCAAAAAACGGGAGTTACAAGCCTCGGACAAATCGTCCTCAATGCTTCCCTTGCTGAATTTCGAGGGACCATAACTCCGTTTCTAGGGGTTTTGTACGATTTCACGGACATTATTGAAGTCAGCATGGGACCGTTTTCAAGATAGGCGGAAAAACGGAAAAACGACCTTTATCGTGAACACTGCCTTCAAGTGAGGTGGAACTAGTCAAAACAATCATTTCTTGCAGCGCTGACGAACGCAGAAACTGCGGTGAGGAGCCACACCATACCCAGTCGTTTTACCACATTTGGCCCGCGGCGAGGCGCCAAGTGATTTCGAAATCCTTTGACCTGGTCAAGCCTGCCAATGGAATACATGGCCTCCTACCGTACACCTTAAATAGCGACGACGGAGCAGGTTTATTCGGGACTATTTGAAATTATAACTATTCGAAAGTTCATTCGAATAGTAGGCTTCAAATATCGGATCGATTCGAATGACCCTGTTTTTTTAGGTCCGATTTTTGAATAGATTCGAATGGTATCTTTTTTGAAGTCCGATTTTTGAATAGTATTCTAATGATGCGATTTTAGAAATCTCGATAATGACGACGTATTCGAATGGCAATTGTTCGAATATATCGACTCGTATATGAAAAGTTTTACTCCTTCCCCGCCTCCTTACTCACAGAGGAACTGTTAGTTGTGACAATGAAATCTTTTGTGAACCTATGCTTTGAAGTTCTCTACTCTCTGTTGCTCCGTTCTTTCCTTTGGACCCTAACTAATACTGTTTTGCCCAACTAATATCTAATATCCTAATAATCTAATATCCTTCCATCTTTGATTGATCCCATTACACACCAATCGTTACCATGGAAAACTCGTCGATAATACCAGACAACTAGTCAGACAAGAAAATTATTTACTTAAAGGCACTGTTCGCGATAAAAATCGCTTTTCTGTTTTTTTTGCCTATCTTGAAACCGGTCCCATTCTGATTCCAATAATGCTTCTGGAATCGTACAAGACCATCTGGTAACGGAGTTATGGTCCCTAAAAAAATCAGTTAGGGAAAATGGTGGACGGGTTGTCCGAGGCTTGTAACTTCCGTCTTTTACAGCCAATGTATGCGAGCTGACCTGAGTAAAGAGAGAAATTGGGAATGAAGGGAAGAACGGGGCTTTTGATCGGCAACTTTGTTCTCACGTCGAGGGGCGGAAAGGGGCGGGACTTGCTCACAGCGGCGGGGTTTGCCCACTTTTCGAAGCCATTTTGCGGCTCCTGGGTAGCTTTTCGTCCCGTTTCTTCGACGCTTATCTGCTTCTGAGAGCCACGAGAAGCGTTTGTCATGGAAAATTCGAGGACGAAGTTTATCGCGAACAGTGTCTTTAAATAGGGCGTTTTGTGCGTTTTTTCGCCGTGTTCTTCGTGCTCAGTGGCACATGGCCGTCAAAGCATTGTTTTAAGTGCGGAAACCATCATGCCCACCTTTAACTTAAAACTGTTCTTACTACAATAATTCTGGACTGTTGCAGTATCTCATTCAAACCTCGGTGATATGTGCTTCAAATCTCTTGGCTGCCTTGCTATATGTCGCTACAGATGCGTTCCAAACTACTTCTTACTACGCATTTATTAGCCACATAACCTGGATGTTCGGACACGGTGAGGACACGGTCATTTTTCAACCCTGGTCTTAAAGTCCCAGCTAGAATTCATCTACTCAGTGTTTCGCAGCAGCCGTTGCGTGATATTGCAGATGTGAACTTTGCTTCTCCATGTACAATATGATATTCATTCACCTCTCCAAATAACGAATCCTTCGTGCCAGTGCCAATCTATCATCAAGTCGTCTGATCCGGGTGCGATGGCACTTTTGATCCAGCAAGAATTAGAAGGGGGATCTAAGGAATCGTATGCGCAATGGTTCAACCCCAACAAATCATTGGGTCTCATCAAGACCGCTCTAATTTATTGAAGACGTCGTTCTGTTGTTGCCGAATCCATCGTCAAGCAAGGATATGAGCTGTTCCACCGCAACCAGAAACGATCCTTCGGAATAGAATTCAACGAGACCAGCTACCAAGACCTCCTAAGTTTCGTTTCGGCCTTCTTTATTGCTTTATTTTGTATCTTGTCGACGGACCCTCCAGCCGAACGTTGCTCGCAAATTTCTCTGTGTTGATTTTAGCAGAAGTTTATCTATTTCCTCGCATTCATTCAATGACCGCCCGGTTCTCCGGACTCGGGGCTGGTGTTTTGTAGTGTTCTGCCTATCCTAGAAGCAGCAGTATGCTGAAATGCCGATGTGGACGAGCAATGAGCGACTGATGTGCCAATGCAAATGCTCACGTTGCGGACCAGCCACTCAGACACTCGTGACGTCCAACGGGTGGTCGACAAGCAATCACCTCACAGCGTGCTTCCCCACGACCGCTAAAAAGGGGCGGGACTGCTCCCCTAGAGTTGCCTGTCACCCCCCTCGAGTTGTCCATCACTCCCCTAGAGTTGTCCGTCGACCACCCGACGACCGGTAGTTGGACCCTAGTCGACCGTTAGTTGGATACCTGTTGACCGGTAGTTGGATGCCTGTCGACCGGCAGTTGGACACCTGTAGACCTCGAAGATGAATGCCGCTGGCTCTTCAAATCCGCCGCGTTGCGGTGAAAATCTTTTGAAATGCTGGTAAAACACGTACAGTAACTAAATTTTATCCTAATCATTGATCAACATTTTAACAATTTAGAATGAGGGTAGGATGAGAACTCCTGATCTCAAATAACGACTGTCAATACCCAAATATGAGATAACAAGACAACATCATGACGGATGATGAACGATATTACCGAATAGTATCCAAAAAACGAAATAACAAGAAGTAAGACCTAACGTGCACATTGTACCGGCAAAAATATGTTACTGCTTTATCAAAGCCTCAGTTCAGTCCATTTGTGGTGCTATAATGAAATGAGCCAGAAACTTCGAAAACTTTTTCCAGGTTATTGCTTGATCGACTGATTTACTTCATCAGAAATGCTACATGTTTATTCACATATATGCAAATATCTATTGATTGGACCTTGAGGGCACACTCTAACCCCGACATCGATTTTTCGTTTTTCTGCTCATCTTGGGGAAAATTTCACGCTGATCATAATGATGTCTTGACAATCGCACCCACACCCACACCACCCACACCCACACCACCCACACCCAAACTCACACCCACACCCACACGCAGCACACATTTTAAAATTTGCTAACAAGGGAAGTGTTTAGAGTAGTAAACACATCTGCCAAAACGACTAGTATCGTTAGTATCTCTAGTGGGTCAATAGTAAAACTGCGCAGTATTCCGCCCGAGCTGCCGGTTCCAAGAAGTTATAAGCCTAAAAAGGTCGTTTTTTTGTGCTTTTTGTACCTTCCGAAAAGGGTATTATTCTTTCGAAAGTTTGGAAACGGGCCTCATAATTGTGTTCAGCGTCCAAAGCTAACCCCCTGAGCAAAATTTAGGTGAAGGCGCATTTTCCATACTTTGTCCAGGCTTACAGCGTTTAAGACTTTCGGTTGAGCGAATATTTATACCGATTAGAGGGCTCTGGAAGCATTTTAGAAAATGTTCCAGATTTGACTTAAAATTCTCCCAAGGGTTTTTTTTTGAGGCGTTGATCACGAATCTGTGGTTTATTAGTCGATTTCCAAAAATTTCGGCTAATTTCGTTCAAAGCTTCCCAACCGGGAGAAATTTTGAGGGAAAAACGCCGCTTTCGAGATATATATTCCGTGAGTGAAAATATACAAGCCTCAAGGAAGACGAGATCTTAGAAGAGCGCTCGTATGAAGCCATCAGAGAAGCGTAGTCGTCTTCGAAACTGTATCCGGAAACGTCTTTCCTGCAAATTTCAGAAATTATTGCAATGTCAGTCTAGACTGAATGAAATGCATTTGGCTTTCGAGGCTCACCCGATTGCTCTTTTCAGCAGCGATGTCTAGTAAACTAGCTTGTCCTGTTGGTCGCCCAGTGCCTGATTTTTGTACATACCATAGAAACCAATCATAGACGCGTAGCGACTGTTTTCTGTAAAGTACATACCACTCTTGAAATTCATGATTTAGCTTCAATAAGCTGTATAGGGCACCAGACCTTCCGTAAACGGTTGAGACATCAAAAGTGAAATATAATGCGAACACTGCTTCAAGGTCAGGAATTTCGTTTTCGTTTAAGATTTTCATGAAAAAGACGTCGAGAATTGCTCTTTGGAGGCCCATAGTTTTCGAGCGGGAGCCAAGCTAAATTTTTCTGCTCCCTCTATCGATTCATACCAAAAAAAACTGCGAATGAAAACATTCTTGGGCGAGCGGCATCATGTATAGTTCCGTCCAGCGAAATTGGTTGAACCTAACCCCTGTGTAGACATCACGACTCAATGCGTGTGGTTGCGTCGCGGCCATTAACGTCCAATAGCGCCGAGAGACTGAGCTACTGGTCAGTGCTGACCTCGACGAGATCCCTTGATCTTCGTCTCTGTGCAACGTTTGTTCCGTTTTGATCTGTGACTTGCCCACGATTTTCAACTGTTACGAATTAGGTTTTTTCATAAAGTTAAGGACGACATTTGAGCCCAGGGTTTTGATGAAAAACTCGAAAAAACGTGGACATGATTGTTCAGAGAACTACCGCAGTTTTGAACAAAAACTTCACAATAAGACTTTTAGAGGGTGCTCAGCGCTGCAATTTTGTCAGGATTCAACACTGCAACAAGGGTAAATTTGCTCACATTGATACGTTGATTGCGTATGCTTTTGCTTTACTAAGAGAACATGATTCTGCCATTATTCGAAGCTTTTCGATAACGTTGCCTTGTTTTTTCAATCAAAGACATAAAATTACGAAAATAAGACGCTTCAAAAGACAATTTTTTTGGTTTTTTTCGGAATTTTTCAAAATTCAAAACCGAAAATTTTTCGTTTTTCGGTTTTTTTCGGTTTCAAAGTTTTTGCACATGCCTGCTTTCCGACACATACATATCTTAACTCCGTTTTGAGCAAAAACACTAGTGGAATCTTCGTAATGCCTTCACACATATCGAAATTAAGGCGCTTTGTTATTTGTGCAGGGCAATCCCAGACCCAAAGCTAAACTCTTATCCATACCGATGTTAGATATGATCTTGACATGAATATTTATCGTTGCTCCTGGAGCTTATTCACGATGTAATCCGTTCCCACCATCTTTTGAAAATCTCTCCATTCGATCAGGTCTGGAAGCGCCTCCTGCCCATTTTCAACAAGGATAACCCGGATGATTTTAAAGACCATTTCTGACACGGGTGTGAGAAAATCTTTGAATTTTTTTCAAGGGGTTGAATCCCCTTGGTGGGAGTTAATGTTAGCCGTGTGCCAATAGTGAGTTGTTCTGCATGATCTCCGCCGGACTCACCCAATCAGCCTGCTCGTTATCTGATGTTGCGTGTGGTCGCCGCCACGGCGTGCGCGGCACACCGTATGCCGAGGCTGCCATGCGATTGGCAAACGGCGAGAAGGCGGGCGCACAAGACCCTTCCCAGCAAGAGGTCTGAATCAGATCCCTTATGTTTTGAATAGTTTTCAATCCAGTTTATTTTATGTGCTGTTGTTTTTCCAAATGGGTCTCACTTCTTGTAATCAAAAGCATCCAGGAAAAATGAGAATGCAATGCAAAATGAAAAACCTGAAACAAAAAGCCATGTAACTACTCATTTTTCACACGCAATAAAAACAAAAACTCCAGAATTGTAAAAGACAAAAAAAAATCGATTTTTTTTCTTCAGGAAGTCCCAACCAAAAGAAGAATCTGACGCCGAATAAAGAAAGGAAAAATTTTCTGCTTTCGTATCGAGTCAGGATGCGGTAAAGAAATAGAAAATCCCAGCAATCAGAGAGGACATGGAAGAAATCTGAAAGTTTATTTCAAGATCCAGAAATCGACCAAAATTAGAATTTCAACGCCAAATCAAGAAACGAAAAAAGTTCTTGTTTCGATATCGAGTCAGGATATGGAAAGAATCTGAAACTCAGAAATTCAAAAAAGAGATGGAAGGAAATTCTTCTTCATGGAGCAAGAAATCGACTTAAGCACTGTTTATGATTGGAAAGACGAATCAAGAAATGAAAAGAACTTTCCGTTGCGATTTAGGAGAGTCAGTATAAGGAAAAGAATGGGAAACTCCGATTTTTAAATGATCATTAAAAAGAATCGGACATCTGAAAATTTTTCCAAAAACAACAAATCAACAAAATGAGAAGATTCAACGCTGAATCAAGAAATGAAAAAAAGGTCATGTTTTAATAACGAGTCAGGATACAGAAAGCAATTCGAAAATTCGAAAAATTTCCTAAGAAGGACGCGGAAGAAATCGGAAATTTTCGCTTTACTCTCACAGAAATCAACGCAAAATGTGAAGATTGGAAAGACGAATCAATAAATGAAAAAAAATCCCGTTCCGATATCGAGTCGGAATATGGAAAGAATCGCAAACTCCAAAATCCAAAGAGGACGTGCGGAAAATCGGAAATCGGAAATTTTCCATCAAAAAATCAACCAAAATTTAATTTCGGACTTTGAACTCAAGAAATGAAAAAAAACTTTTCGTTTCGAATTCGAGTCAGTATAAGGCAAGACTCGGAAACTCTAAAGAATGTCGCTAAAAAGGTCATGGTAAAGGATCGGAAATCGAATTTTTCTTCCAAACAACGAATCAACGAAAATAAGAAATTCTTCTCACCGATTTAATAAATGAAAGCAAAAACTTCATGTTTTAATAACGAGTCAGGATATAGGGAAGGAATTGAAAACTTAAAATTTCAAAACGGACGTGGAAGAAGCAGGAAGTTAGTCCCTCCCAGAATCAGGAGGACAACCGAAACGAAAAATTCTGGCGCCGAAACAATTGGCGGTGCAGCGGGTACTGGGGTCAGAAGTTTTGGACGTCATCATACGCGCAGAAAGGTGAGAAAAACGCGACGAAAGTGACGTCATCCCATGCTACCGGTCGATGGGTGGTCGACTGTCTGTGGACCTCGGTCGACAGACAGTCGATCGGACACATAACGGTCGACAGACAGTCGATCCGCCCCTTGCAGTCAAACCACCCAGCGACCGGTAAGCCACAAGGGTGACGTGTCAACCACCCGTTGGACGCCACGAGTGTCTGAGCAGTGCACCTCTTCTCTACTCTTCCCCGTTGCCCAGCGAATAGTGAATGACATTTCTGTTAGCCATTAGCAGCCAGGGGGAGGATCGTCTAAAAAATGCCTTCGCGACGACTGCTCGAAAAGCGAACCGGTCGCGCGGGCAGGACCGTCTCATTCGGACAGAGTTTACCGTTGTATCAAAACTTCTTTAGAACGTAATAGTTTCACAAACCGCTGGGACTTACTATCCGACACAATCTTACATCCTGAAAAGGATTATCTAATTCCGATTCTTTAGGAACCCCTGCATTGGTTTATCTACTTCTGAACCGAACGATTCGAGAAGGTGTGCTAGGGATACTTGGGATCCGACATCTTAAGAAAACGACCAGTCTGTTCACAGTCAAACCTGCTACTATCCGTTCAATAACCGGGCCTGAAGAACCGAATCCTAAAGCGCCTAAAATCACGAGTCATTCAAGTAGTAATATGCATACATAGTAAGAAATGCTCATAGCAGTGTTGTTCTATCACCAAATGTTGATTTATCTAAATGTTCTGTTGAAATCAGTGTTTATCTTGATTTTTTCACCCCAAACCTGCACATGTACAGATGGCTCGGATCGGACTGATACTTTGTGTCCCTTTTTGTGCGTTACCGCAAACTCGGTGCGCATGAAGATCAGCGAACACTGATAAACATACAATACCCACCATAATTCTTGTGAAAAAGCCGCGGAAGCGCCTCTGTTTCGTCTTTTCGTCATAACTTCGTTGCTAGCGGACTAAAGTGTATAGAAAGTTATATCAATCGACTCAGGACGTTGAGACGAACACAATGATTTGTTTTCAATGCTCGAGAGGTAAATTTGTCATCCTGCATTTGCTGAATATAATATATCCCTCATTTGCCGGTATATATCAGGCTTGGCTGTGGTGCGTAAACAGCGCCATACAGTGCACTGCTCGTCGATGACTCAGCTCAATTAGCGGAGACTCGCCCGTTTATGGCTTGCCTTAGGTGCTTCAGCAAATGAAGGATGACAAATTTATCTATCGAGTATTGAAAAATAAATAATTGTATTAGTCTCAACGTCCTCAGTCGATTGATATAATTTTCTATACACTTTAGTCCGCTAGCAACGAAGTTATAACGAAAAGACGAAAAGGCGCGCTTCCGCGTCTTTTTTACAGGAATTAGGGTGGGTATTGTATTAGTAGACACTAATTTTTACTGATTGTTTGGGAAACTTGAAATAACGCCCTGCTGAAAGACCACTACAGTGCAACACTCTGTTCATATCGTGGTGAGATTCCGGTTCGCAGTTGCAGACAACTTCATTAGGACAGATTCTCATCTTGATACCTCTGAAGCCTTTTAGTTGGTTATTGTTATTGTTATGTTTATTCAGGTACGCTCGATGTTTGGCCACTGTTAAGGCGACGGTGTTGACACAAGTCTTGAAAGGGGTGACTAGACATCCAAATTTAGAAGCTTGGCTTTTGTAGACCTCCAATTAGCGGCCCGGAGAGTTTAAAGGCATCGTTCGCGCTGAGAATCAATATCCATTTTCTTGGCTCAATTTCATAAATGAGCCCGGGTAGACCATACCACCGGTGAGTTTCTTGGCGCTTCAAAACCTAGGGCTAAGTGAGGTTGGAAGAGGTTTGAAGATGAGGATCCAGCCACCAGCTCACCAGTCATCTAGCACTTTTCCATAGAATGTAGATCCGACAAGCAAACAACATGAAAAACAGTTACGGCACAAACTCCACATGCAGAAAACTTCGAAAATAACAGTGACGAGGCCCTCAAGTGCAGAAAAACCTCAAAAACGATTTCTGAAAGTTGGGCTCCGCAGAAAAGGTCAAGGATTTGGCATTGCTCCTAAATGTTGTGAAATTGTTTTATTGGATTTGGCTCTCAACTTGATTTTTCAAATGTAGTGAAATTGTCGAATTGATTTGGCTGTGATGATTACTATATGCAGATAACATAATCATTAAATCTAGTGAAAATTGTTGCAAACGAGATTTGGCAGGAGCTCTATCAATTATCACAGTCAAAATCACGCGTCAGAAGGGGTTTTCCTTGAAGCGTTAATATTGAATCGAATGAGAACAGTGAATAAATCCTAGCAGCAAAAAACGTTTCTATACAATGCGAACCGTGAAAGCGTTGAGGACACGAAGACATAGAGTGCAGTAGCGCGAGTAAATTGGCGTTAGATTTTCTGTTTCTTCATGATTTTTTATCTCATCGGGTGAGGGAAGGTCTGGTACCTTATTGTTAGTGGGAGCTACACTGAAAGGGGGCAGAATAGCATTCGGAAACCTTAATTCTAGCCCATAAGGCCACGTTTCGTTCAAAAAGCATTGCTTGACTGAGGATTATTATTTTTTCTTTTTGTCTTTCATTCGCTCGCCAGAGGACCTTTCTGACGCGTGATTTGACTGTGTGATAATTGATAGAAGCTCCTGCCAAATCCGTTTGCAACAGATTTCTGACTAGATTTAATGATTATGTTGCGGCATCTGCATATAGTATGCATCACAGCCAAATCAATTCGACAATTTCACTACATTTGAAAATCAAGTTGAGAGCCAAATCCAATAAAACAATTCACAAATATTTAGAGCAATGCCAAATCCTTGACGCTTTCTGCGGAGCCCATACTCTTCAGAAATTTCTACAACTGGCTTTTACAAGGGTTTCCTTCTACAATATCGTCGAGCTCCAGAAGTCAAGTTGTTTTTTTTTTTCAAAGAAAACATAGTGGTAGAAATGAAGATAGAAACAACCTCTCCGCTGCTTAACTCTGCTAGAGATAATTGTTTGCAACGCGGCTTCCTACAAATAGATGCAAAGGCATATAGCTTTTTGAATTTAAAAGTCGAAAAATGAAGAAAATGAGTTTCAAAATGACCCAATTGTACAGGTTCTAGGCACTAGCTTCTAGACGGGGACACGCACCACTCAAGACAGAAATGAAATGAGCCATCGATTGCAAGGCTAACAGTCGAAGTATTTCCAGACAGGACACTACCAGGACAATATAAACATGCATGGACTATCTCATAGCACAACTCATGACTCTGTTGAACGAATGCATGAATTGCACAATCTTCAGGTGGTCGGGAAGATATTATTCGCAGACCAGAGGCTTAGCAATGGGTCAGCGACTAGCGCCTGTGCTCGCGGTTGCTTTCATGGCGAAAATTGAAAGTCCTGTCCTCAACCAACAGCCTCTCCTTTATTATCGATATATGGATGATTGCCTTATCATCACATCGACTCAGGCAGAAATGGACAGATGCTTTGCGCTTATGAACCAACAATCAGAGCACATTCGACTAACCCGTGAGCAGCCGAAGGACAACTGGCTTCCCGTTTTTTGAATGTAGAGATTGCTGTCCAAGGTGGTGGATACAAAACTAGGTGGTATAGAAAACCGAGAGCAATAAGAATATCATCGTCCACTTTCTATCCTGCCATCCTTCGCACAATGAAAAGATCTGTGGTGAGAAACATGTTCCGTACAGCAATCAGTGTTTGCACCAGCACCGAAGAAAAGAGAAGATCCATCGCCTTAGCGCGTGGCATAGCTGAAGCCAACGGTTACGGTAACCCAAACACTGGCGAGTGGACAATTCATCGCGCTGCCTACCGCATCGATCGAGCATACTCTGAAAATACAGCTCTCTGCTTACCTTTCATCTCAGATGAATTCAGCCGTGACATTCAGCGATGCTTGAGGAGATCGGATCTAGACCGACAAGTGTGTCTGATCAGCATTCCACCCAATAACTTGGAACGCCTACTAGTAAGAAACCGCATCTACGATCAGCTTTGCACTACCAACAATTGTCTTATCTGTCCTTCTGGAAGACCAGGTGATCGCATGTGCGCCGGCGTGATTTATATGATCACTTGTCAACAATGCGGTGATGTCTATATAGGCGAAACAGGGCGGCCTCTTTGCGTAAGGATAAAGGAGCATATGGATGGGAAGTCTCACGTACGCCAATCAACTCCACTGGGTGCACATCGTACCTCAAAGCATAGTGGGAACGATTTTGAAGTCGGCGTTAGCATTCTACAAAGAGAGCGTGATATAATGTCCAGAAAGACAATGGAAGCGTTTTGGATTCAAAACAAGAATCCAGCAATGAACCGCCGGGAAGAATGCATTTCCACCACTGCCGAGCTCGGTCCTTTCGTACGATACTGTGGCCTATGAAATTGATTGAGTTAACACTCTCAACTACTGTAGGAACCACCCCATTCTGATCGTTGCATTGCTGGCTACTGGTCGCGACTGCTAGTGCTCCAACAGCCATTTTGGGAGGTGAGACAAAATAGAGTCGAGACATTGGTAGTCAATTGTTAGCAGAGAGACGAACTGAGTTTGACATGCTGATGGGTTTGGGCGTCCAGTTTCGCGCGTGGATTTTGACTTTTTCAGGCTCTGAAGAAGGCGATCTCGCCGAAACGCGTTAGCCTAAATAAAGATCAGTACCAATCTCGAGCAGGCTTCAAGTAATACAGAAAAATTATTAGAATTAAATGCCGAGATTAAGCAATAGTCGATCCTGGACTATTTCCGTAGAGCTCTAATAAAAACAATGATTGATAGCGCAGTATCAGGCCTCTTTCATCAGAGTTTTCCATCATTTCTATGAGTTTTTGCGTAGCTTGCCCTCTAGTGAAAGAAAATGTTGAAGGGGCCTATGAAAACCTTCATTTGTAAAGAAAAAGTCAATCGGAACACATTGTAAATACGAATTTGAATTTCGCGCCAAAATCATTTTCGGAGTTTTTCTGCATGTGGAGTTCGTGTCGTAACCTAATTTTTCCTGTTATCTTACTGTCGCACCAACATTCTAGGAAAAAGGGCTAGATGACTGGTGAGAATTGGTGGCGGATATTAACCTCATCGTCCAACGTTTTGACTCGCCAAAGTTTACCAGTGTGGTCTACCGGGCTCAATCATGAAATTGAGCCTGAAAATGGAAATTGATTTCCAGCGCGAACGATAGTTAAGTGCGCCAGAAGAGGACTACCGTAATCTCAGGAATGATGTTATTCGGCTCTCGTAAACAAATTTGATGATACCCAATTGATCAATGATAAAGTATAAAAGAAGTGAAGAGCGGTGTGTCTTGATTCACACACCGTCCTTCAGGGGTCAGCAGTTGAGGATCTGCCTGGACTAAAAAGCAGGGAAACATCACCACCTGTAGGGAAGATGAAGCGAATTCGGAGTCAGAACTTAGAAAATTTTTAGAGCCAACTCGAGTGAGATTACGGTAGCCCTGTTCTGGCGGACTTAACTATCGTTCTTGTAGATTCGGAGGCCTGGCTTGCATACGGTGTCCTGAACATTGAACTGAGGTCCTGCACACCCCTACTGAGATCCAGCACACATTCCATGAAGTCCTGCTCATCCTTACAGGGGTCTTGCACACGTTTCATGATGTCCTGCACACTCCTACTGATGTCCTGCACACATTCCACGAAGTTCTGATCATCCTTACAGGGGTCTTGCACACGTTTCATGATGTCCTGCACACTCCTACTAAGGTCCTGCACACATTCCATGATGTCCTGCACACCCCTATTGGGGTCCTGCACACGCTTCATGATGTCCTGCACACTCCTAATGATGTCCTGCACACATCTCCACGAAGTTCTGATCATCCTTACAGGGGTCTTGCACACGTTTCATGATGTCCTGCACACTCCTACTAAGGTCCTGCACACATTCCATGATGTCCTGCACACCCTATTGGGGTCCTGCACACGTTCCATGATGTCCTGTGTAATTTTACTAAGGTCCTACACACATTCCATGACGTCCTGCTCAACCCTACTGGGGTCCTGCACACGCTTCATGATGTCCTGCACACTCCTACTGATGTCCTGCACACATTCCATGAAGTCCTGCTCATCCTTACAGGGGTCTTGCACATGTTTCATGATGTCCTGCACACTCCTACTAAGGTCCTGCACACATTCTACGACGTCCTGCACACCCCTACTGGGGTCCTGCACAGGTCCCATGATGTCCTGCACACTCCTACTGGATGTTCTGCACACATTCTACGATGTACTGCACACCCCTACTGGGGTCCTACACAGGTTCCACATGATGTCCTGCACACTTACTGGGGTCCCTGCACAGTGTCCCATGATGTCCTGCACACTCCTACTAAGGTCCTGTACACTCCTACCGAGGTCCTGCACACATTCTCTACGACGTCCTGCACACCCCCTACTGGGGTCCTACACAGGTTCCATGATGTCCTGCACACTTCTACTGAGGTCCTGTACAGGTCCCATAATGTCATGCACACTCCTACTGAGGTCCTGCACACCCCTACTGGGGTCCTGCACAGGTCCCATGATGTCCTGCACACTCCTACTAAGGTCCTGCACACTCCCACTGAGGTCCTGCACACATTCTACGACGTCCTGCACACCTCTTACTGGGGTCCTGCACAGGTCCCAAAATGTCCTGCACACTCCTACTTGGGTCCTGCACACCCTTACTGGGGTCCTGCACAGGTCCCATGATGTTCTGCACACTCCTGCTGAGGTCCTGCACACCCTACTGGAGGTCCCACACATTCTACGACGTCCTGCACACCCCCTACTGGGGTCCTGCACAGGTCCCATGATGTCCTGCACACTCCTACCAAGGTCCTGCACACTCCTACTGAGGTCCTGCACACATTCTACGGCGTCCTGCACACCCCTACTGAGGGGTTGCTGGAGTTCCACGACGTCCTGCACACCCCTACTGGGGTCTCACATAATCAACCGTCACTTCAGCACATCCCGCGACGACTTCTATCTTTGGTGCGCATGGTACAAACACGCGCCACGCTCAAAAACAACCCTTCCGCATAGCGTCCTGTTCCTAAGCCGGACGTTTAGAGTACACCACCCTAGAGAGCAAGGTATTTATATGGAGTCTCTAAGAAAAACAATGATTGATAACGAAAACCCGTCATTTTTATAAACCAATCTTGAGAGGCTGGTTTCGAGTTTCAAACGCCCGTTAGGGTCCAGAAGTCATTATGGTGAGTTCTGACAATTATTTTCGTCATTCCCGTGGTCTATTACATCTAGTCACAAATTTTCGAGCGATCGGTCCACGCCTTCCAAAAAATGGTTTTCGACGGACGGAGGTGGAGGCGGAGGCGGAGTGGGAGGCGGAGGCGGAGGCGGAGGCGGTGGCGGGCGGAGGCGGTGGCGGAGGCGGAGGTGGAGGCGGTGGTGGAGAACGTCTTGCGTACTTTGAGAGGTCATAACTTTAGAAAGCGGGGACCAGTTGGGATGAAAAGTTGCACACATATGTAATTTCTTGCAGCGCATCGAATGATATACAGCTCATACCTCTGGTGACGGTATGAATAGGTGATCTCATTGTAGCATCCGCGCGTGGAAGAGATCAAAGCCAAGTCCTGGTGAGCGCTTCGCGCACAACACAATTTTGGCGCGAAATTCAAATTCGTATTAACAATGTGTTCCGAATGAATTTTCTTCACTAATGGAAGTTTTTCATGGGCGCCTTCGACATTTTCATTCACTAGAGAGACCAAGCTACACAAAAACTTGAAAAAATGATATACGGTTTCCATCACGTACGATGCCTTTAAGCCGAGAAAGGGTTGACAGCTGGCCACAGCGGAGCATACTGGTGCAACCTACCGTTTCCACCTTGCATTTTTTCGAGATCAAGGACTCGGCTCGAGTTAACAAACCTTTTTACTACCATATCTTAAACATCCTCGCATTGTACATGAGTTATTTATTTTACTCCCGTCGCTCGACGCTATACGAACTTCCCTGGTCAGGCGTGGAAATTAGGCATGATTGGTGAGGTATGATCACCACCATAGAGAATCAATGCAGTGAAAAGACGTTGAACAGTTGTGTTCTAGACGGAGGACGATCACGGGACCTGTTCAGCCATCGAAATAACATGTTCTTATGCTCAGTGCTAGTCTCGATACTATCAAACACGCGTAATTTCGGCGCAGCTGTCCACCTTTGACGCTTTTTCGACATCAACTTGCTTTCTCCACTTACGAAAATGATCGTACAAAAACATTCCGTTGGCGAAACCGCGGCCGTGCTTTCCCTGATTAGCGTCATATGTGTATTCACGTATCGGCTCTTCATTTGTTCATGGAAGAGTCGGAGACCTGCTGGCTGATGAGGGTAATGATAACAACAAAGACGACAATGACGGCTACCCTTGAAAACGTGAATTATCGCGGGTTGAGGTGTTTGAAACCCGACTTGCGCTACCTGTCATCTAGTCACCGCTGTCTGATCGCATCTGTTTCGCACTTACAATTACGCATAATATTCACAGAGCATTTCAAGGTCGAGAGTCTTCTAGCCATCCAAGAGCCTGAATTCGGAATCGTCGATTCTGTATCAAGGGTACCTTATCAAGAAAGCTCACCTGTGATAGAATCGAGCATGGAGAAACAGTCAATCAACCGAAGTGTTTCAGATTCTCCGGTTGGCGTGACAATTCGTCCCCGGAAAGATTAGGTTATATTGTATAAATTGTATAATGTACGCATGGAGTAATTCACTTCTTTTGACGAGATTCTCACAATTTCTTCAAATCCAAAATATAACCCTTCTGTTGCGAAGCAAAACAGTTACAAAAATTTTTATCATAATCTAGAGTTTCCATTTATTCACATCGAGGAGGCATTCTGGAGACTTCCCAAAAATAAATGTTCAGATCTTGTTTTCAGACGAAAGAAGTTCAATATTGGACGGACCAGACGACTCAAAGCTTTACTGGCGCTATCTCCGGAAGAATCCATTCAACTTCAGTCGACGTAACATTGGTGGAGGAAGTGTAATGGTGTGGGGTGCATTCTGTGGCGACTAGGTTTTGAGATTAGCGTTCATATCTACCAATATGGACTCGAATAATTACCACAACAACAACCTCTAGTCCCACCTTCTTCTCTTCTGAGGCCTCCTGGAAAATACGGACACTTACTATCACAGTGATGACTGGGGGGCGATCGTAGAAGCTCTCCGGAAGTGATAAAGAGAAATTTCGGAAGCGCTAATCCAACACAATGACTTGGTTGAATCTGGACTGCTTACGTCGAATTTCGAGGTTCGGAGGGTGTCAAAACGCATGGATAGAATTGTAAGAGAAGTGATACAAAAGTGTCCATACCTAGCAGGAACTCGGAAGGCTGCTACTCTTCAAGCTGTGAGAAGGAACATGGCTCCCGAATTGAGTAAAATGTGATTCTGGGTTTGGATGAAAATGATAGCGTCACATGCTCATTAAAAATTGGTCCGGGAGGTCATTGTGATTTCTCCCACAGGAAGAATGTCGATCTAGAGAGACCTGAAGAAATTAAGTCTGATCGGCGTGTCTTGACACAAGAAACAGATTGCTTCGGTCGACCTAACTTCGGCGGCGGAACTTCGACGAAGTGGAGGACATTGTGCCGCGACAACTGGCTTCAGCTGTATTTTGGCTCTTGTCGTACGGGCTTAGGCGACCCAATAGGATACGCCGCAGGAGATGACATTCATCAAGGTCTTCGCACTACAATATTAAAGTATTGGTCAGATTAGCACGCGGCCATTGTTAAAAAGATATGAAGAACTTACACGAAGTACACGTGGGCTCAGACCCTTCTACTCACTTCATGAGCAAAAATAACGATCCTCGACTGTGGGAGCGATTTTGAGCCCTCAGTTCTCCGTAGCTCAGCGAACAGCTGGTCAATTTCTTCTGGATGTAACTACAATTTGTGATGCACATGTGGACTGCTGATTAGTGTGAAGTCGTTTCAATTGTGGAATAAATTCTTTTTCAGACCGAGTGAATGAATGTTATGAAACGGCCGAGAATCGTAAAAAATGTTGAAAAAAAGTTCTTGGGAAGATGAAATTCTGAACCATGCATATGTAGGTTTTTCTACACACAGAATTCACTCATGATAGTAGTAAAGGCCAGGGTGAAAGTATATAGTGAAACGCACTGTATTAGGGAAAGATCTCAAGCGCACCACCGCCTTTTCCCATCGCGGCTGTGTATAGGAGCTAATTTTTACGCTACACTACCGCTACTAGGATTTAGTCAAAAAGTGTGTGGAGATGCATAGAGAGATGTGGAGAGTCCGAAATATTCATGTGCATGATGCTGATGGCCATGGTCGGCAAGCTGTCGTTGAAGTGCCTTGGCATCCTGCGATTGGAAAAGGCGCTATTTGGGTATGTTTGAGGAGTTTGTAGCGCCCTCACCTGTTCATCTAGCCGTTATCGCAAAGGCGTTCCTGTCTCGCCATTGTAAAATTCTCCGCAAGCATCACATTCAATTTTGTAGACCACGTCTCGAATCTGACATATTTTCCTTTAAACGGTGCAGTATGTGCAACCTCTCCTCGTACATCTGCCTTCGTACGGTCTTGATGACGTAAGGGCGAAATGTAGAGGGAGGGCGGATCTCCGAACCACAGTGTTCACATCTTTGGCAAACGATTCGCTCACGTATGGGAGAACCAGAGTGGTGTTAGACAGAGAGTGCCGATACAGTCGCCAGGTCTGAATGTTGCTTTCCCTGTAGCCTTTTTCCTTTAGAATAAGCGCTACCCGTTTTTCCACCTCTTCCTTCTTGTTGGTTGTCAGCTTCCCTGATGTTTGCACCAGATTCCTGATCACACTGCTCTTCATGAAATCAGGGTGGCAGCTACGCGAATGCAGCAGGATATTTTTTGACGCAGGCTTCGAGTACCATGCAGTTTGCACTTGATGGCAAGAGAGCTCTACTTGAGTACTCAGGAACGTTAGGTATACATCAGATCCGAGTTCCTCCGCCGTAAGCTTGATCGAATTGTGTCGTGCATTAAAGGCGGTGTCCACGATAAAAACCATGTCTGATTTTTCAGTGGAGGTCGGCAGCTGCGGGGCCTAGCGCAACTCAAACGTTGAAAAAACTAAGAAAAATGAGCTCGTAACGGTTCCCTACGGCCCCAGAGTTGGACACCCGTCAGCTAGTCACACCCCAGATGCACTTTCCACGCCCACCGACGTGAACAAATGACTGCTCGAGATTGTGATATGAGCGATGCTTTTCCATCAATATCCCCGTTCTTCTCTTCATTCTCGGCCTCTCTCTCTACTCAGATCAGCTCGCTTACATCGGCTGCAAAAGACGGAAGTTACAAGCCTCGGACAACTCGCCCACCAAGCTTCCCTAGCTCAATTTTTGAGGGACCATAGCTCCGTTCCTAGAAAGTCTTGTACGATTCCAAAAACAACATTGGAATCAGCATGGGGCCGTCTTCAAGATAGGCGAAAGAGCAGAAAAACGATTCTTATCGTGAACACTGCCTTTAAGGTCGGATAGAACTTGACTTAGCGTTCCTGGCTCTTTGGCTATGATAAATATGTCGTCAATGTATCGACCGTAAAGAATCACACCCGCCGTCAAAGTACTTCTTTCAAAGCTGTCTATAAACAAGATCGCAAGCAAAGGGACGAGCCTGCTACCCATCGCTAGACCCCGTTTCTGTCATTGGGCGATGTTATGGAAACTGAAGTAGTTGAAGTCGACAACAGCGGTTAGCAATCTTTCGATATTTTATGGGTGGAGGCCGAACATGTGAATCTCGTGTTGATTTCAACGTAGCGAGCTTCCACAAGCCGCTACTGCTGCGATGGTATCGACGTTGGTGTACAAAGAAGTGACATCGAAGCTTTGATATTCAATATGCGAAGACGTCAAGTCGGCGTTCCCAAGGTGGTGTAAGAATTGATCGGTGTTCACAAGATGCGATGGCACAAACCGTAGAAGGGGCAATATCATCTGGTGTAGAAACCAGCTGATCGCATCAGTAGGTCCATTGCACGAGGATACGATAGACCGAGTTTCAATTACCGCGTTCGTTACTTGCTGTCTTGGGCTGGTGATAGGAAGTGTATGTGTCTTAACCAACTGGTAATCGGTAGGCATTGTTGGGTGCGCAGGAATGAGTCGATTGATGACATCCTTGTCCAGTTTCAGGTTCAAAATGTGCTTGATTGTCGAGTTCAATAGCTTCAAGTTGTTATTGGATTCACTGGTGGAAGGCATTGAATATATTTGTCAATCCGACAGTAATTCCTGACTCAGCACAATGTTCCTATCGCGTGTCATAACGACAAATCCGCCACATTTATCGCTAACCGAGAATCGTACAGTTGATCTCAGATCAAGCGCTTCCCTCAGGCCCGCTCGTTCCGAAGTGGTCATGTTGTCTGATCCATTTTCCCTGCTATGATTCTCGATAATGTGAATTATGCCCGATTGTAACACCGCCAACCTCGCTGTCCATCTGGGAGTTATTGTAGGAGCACACGCTTGTTTTCGTGGAAATGGCATTCTTGCAATTAGTTGTTCCTGACGGGTGGGTGCGGTCGATCCAATTTGTTTTTTCGACCTCTGAGCATATGTGTATCTCTGTAGAGAAGTGATCACTTCTGTCCTCACTTTCTCATTAAGGAGTAGACGAGGAGTCAAACTTGGACCAAGGTTTAGTGTTGCTTCCACCTGTTCGTCGATAACGTTTTTGCCAACATTGGTGCAACGCCTCGGAGGTACAGCATTAGGAATGATGAAACCACGAGATGGTATGTGGTGACGTTGTAATTCTTCCAATTTAATTACCCAAGTAACCCACTTGGGTTTAATTACCCAAGTTTGAGGTATATGGTATATGATAATAGGCATCGTTGGCGTAATCTGCGTCTGTGGTAATCTGCGTCTGGTATTGTTAGCGTGGTCTACACTGGTTGCGTTATTATATCGTCTGTGGTAACTGGTATGATCTGGACACCGACGTCACTTCAACAACAGGCGAGCACTCTTGTGGCCGAGTGTGAAATTTTTTTACCTTCTGTGCCACGGCATCAGGTCTATTTTTTTAAATTGGTTGTGCCCCGATGACGAGCGAAACTCCGGTCTGCCCTCCGACACATCAGGGCAGCAAGATCCGCAAAAACCTGGTGAAAGAGCTGCCGCCGACAATGGACTTTGGTAAAGCCGCGAAGGCGCTGGTGGACGACGAATCGCTGCCGATGCATATTCGGTCAATTATCGCTTATCTCCTGAATGAAAGGAGTCAGGTTGAATCATTATGTAAGAAAAACTGTGAGTTAGCCGAGATGGTCCGAGATATGGTTAAGGCTAATACGGAGCTAAGCCAGGTGAACGACAGGTTCAATGCTAAAGGAAGCCCATAGTAGTCAGAATGTTCTGGATAATATCAGTGATGTTCCTTGTGCTAGTGCTGTGCCTGATTCAGTTGTGCCGTCATCTCCTTCTGTACGGTTAGAGAAGTCGAATGACTTTAGAGAGATTGAACGTAGTCGCTCAGGCGTGATCATAGGAGTTCCAGAGTATCGTAGCAAGTGCCCGCGTGATAGAGCTATTGATGACCATTTATGTGTTTTTGATATTTTGAATTTCCTGTCTATTGATTGCTTGCCTGCATCGATACATCGTATGGGCCGCGATCACTCTTCTCATAATAGGTTGCTCAAAGTGATCTTCCCTGAATCGAGCATTGCCAAGACAGTACTGAGGCGGGCTCCTCAGGTTAGGCGTTTCCCGTTCACCAATGGCCTGTTTATCAGAGCCTGCATCCCTCGGGAGGAGTGTGAGCGGCGAGGTACTTAGCGAAGAGCTCGTCGCAGTCCTGTCATTGTCAATGTGAATCATGCGGGTGCGAATGTAAGTCCCCCTGTCATCGTGAATTCTCCGGCTGTCAATCTTCGTGTAATCACTCCTGTTAATGTCAGTACTCCTGGTGTAAACGTTAATGCTCCTGTTAGGGTAAATTGTATCAATATCAGTAACAATCCTGTTTCTTCCCAAGAACCTAGTTAGAGTTCGAATTGTATTTTTTCGGTCAGCACGTCAGTGATAACGTTGCCTCCGGTCTTTCGGGTGTTAATTTGAACTTGTAAATTCTCCCCGGACCGCTGATAGCAATCTCAAATGTCTCTCTTCGAATATACATTCTCTCCCTAAAAATATGAATAGTCTTATAGGATACGTCCAACAATTTGATTTTGGCATTATAGCGCTGTCTGAAACGTGGTTGACGCCTCACGTCACTGGTGCTTCGTTACTTGGTGGTTTATAATCTCAGTTTGATCTGCTTAGAGGTGACCGACCGCACAAAAGGGGCGGGGAAGTGGCTCTTTTGTTGTGTAAGTCTCTTTGTCCAAGGTTAGTGTACGAGGAGTCTTGTTCTGATAGTTACGAACTACTTTGTGCTGACATTGTTGTTAGTAATGGGACGCTGAGAATAGTTATTGCTTACAGGGCCCCCTCATGCTCTGCTGACTCTTTTGAAACTTTTATTAAAACTTTAGGTGATTTGCTTTCTTGTAGTCAGTCTTGTGTTATTACGGGCGATTTCAATTTACCAGATATATCATGGGCGCAACCTGTTCTTACGGCTACAACCCTGAGTAGTAAGCTATTCCTAGATATGCGCGCTTCGCATAATCTCACCCAGAGTAACTCAGGCAAACCATCGCTCCGAGCGGGACCGGCTCCTCCCAATTATGACGTCATCGCCCGACAGCGGCCGAGGGGCCAACTGGCACCGCGGTCCCTGTCCGGTGCCAGTTCGCCCCTCGGTCGCTCCTCCGGTCGCTCTCGGGCCACAGTGGTGCCATCACCAGAGATAGAGAGACGTGATTGGTTGTTCTGAGTGATAGCGTGCGAGCCACGTTATCACTCAAAGAACAACCAATCCTGCAGGTATAAAAGGCGGCTCGCCTCGTGCAGACGGGTAGTTGGCCTTTCGAGGCCACTCCTGAGAGGTGACCTCGGGTCACCTCAGGAGGACAATTCTTGGCGGCCGAGGGAATCCCCATGGCCCGCGGTGGGGAAGGCTTTCATTGCGGGCCGTGGGATGGTATCCTTGTGCAGGCCTGTGGCAGGATTAACCTCCTGACCCACAGGCTGTTACAGGTACCTTTATCCTTTAACAGGCTTGATCCTCTCCAGAAGAGGCGGAAATAAAGAAAAAATAGCAATTAGGAAATTTTTGAAAATCGCCCGAACAGGGATCGCAGTGCCAGTTGGGATTGAAGATTGCTCTGAGAGATACTGCTGTGGCCTGGAGAGCGGCTGCTGTGGCCCGAGTAGATGGCTAATTTTCGCTCGGAGCGGAGAGGCAGCGCCGCTCGAGTAGCTCTCCGGTACCGCTCGGAGCGATGGTTTGCCTGAGAACGTTTTGGCTACACGAGGTAGCAATGTTTGGATCTGTTACTGTCCAATGAGGACGGGGTTGATTGTAAAAGTGGATACTCTGGCCCCATTGGGCACTAGCGACCATGCTTCTATAGTTTTCGAGCTAAACGTGCATATCGAGGCCTCTGATAGGAAAATTTACAAAAGAGTATACAGTAAAGCGGATTTTGCTTTGTATTAATGAATAACTGGGTAGTGTGGACTTGGTACGGCCTCACTTGAATACCGTGTATACTGTGGAAGCTAAATATGAACTCTTTTTCACCATCCTTGACCACACCATTGAAATTATTTGATACTGGATTAGTCTGGTGTCTACGAAGAAGGCCACCTCCCTGAGCACTCTGGAAAATCTCTCTCACAGGAAATCTCAAGCCTGGAACATGGCAAATATGTGTATGTAGTAGTAACAGGGCTGAGGATTGAAAGTGCGAATACAAAAAAAAAAGCTATGCGGCATTATTTGAAAAACTTTGAAGAAGTATAACAGTAATAAGGAAAGAAAAGTTGTCGAGTCTAAAAATAAAAACTCATTCTATAGATTTTTTAATTCGAGTTTCAAAAATAAATCTCAGGTTGGATGTCTTGTGAGAGAGGATGGTTCCAGTGCAGTGGAAGACGGCCAAAAAGCTCAATTTCCGACAAATATGTTTAAGAAACCATTCCTTGAGGATACTGACTTGGATGAGAGTGTTAGTCCTTTTTTTTCTGTTATGCCTGACTCTGTATGGTTTCACGCGGGGGAATGGTCGGAGCTACTAGCCGGATGGCCTAATTCATTTTCTGACACGCCGGATCACATATCATTATGTTTCATTGAAAAGGTGATTGACATCATAGTTAGCCCACCAGCATATATTTTCAACCTGAGTTTTATGCGTGGAGATATTCCGAATAGATGGCGTACATCCTTTGTTAGTCCTAAAACCAAATGCAGCAAGCCTATTTTCTTGATCCCCAAACAGCGTTACCGGCCTCATCAATCATCACAAACTGGATTTTGCAAGTCTTTGGAAAAGTATTAAAGAAAAGTAATTATGGTTCATCTGGAGTGAGCACTCCATCATCTCTGGGAGCACCAACATGAGTTTCCAAAAAGGTGGTGAATCCACAATTTCGGCGTGATGCTGTGCAGTCACTTGAAGACTGAACTCCCAGGTGCGCTGGACAATGATGTTGGTGTGGATGTGTTATTTACCTCGATTCTTCTTCCAAGGCGTTTGACAGAGTTTCTCATCGTAAATTAGCAAAACAAAACTGGAAATAGTGGGTATTCGTCCGTCTGGGATTCGTGCTTTTCTCGCCACGGGCAGGAACTTTTAGAGTCCGGCTAAACAGTACGTTCCCTCCTCTCCCTTTGCAGTCCTTGCAGTGGGTGTTCCCCCAGGTGGGAGTGTTTTTCACCTATTCTATTTAATCATTTATACGAGCATTTTTATATGGCGGAGCTTTCTCTCTATTATAATCCTTGAACAACGTTGGCTGCTCTCAGCATTCGCTGACGCCACTTTTAATTGTATAACTTTCATTCCTGGACCATGGGAGATTCTGGAGTGTTTGCAAAAAGCTTCTTTAATGATGTAGCCAAATGGTCGATTGAATGAAAATCGCCGCTTTCAGAAGCGAAAAACTGGAGGTGATAAAAGCTTGGGAAGAGGCGAGTTAATAGCTTCTATACTATTAACTGGCCATGCAGTTGAGCGAGGTCAACGCAGAGAATAAGGACCTTGGTTTCCTTTTATCAAGGATGATCTTTAAGTTTCTGATGATCACTGCCTTCAGGTCGCGTCCGTGGCTGAACAGGATGATGCAAGAGAAGCGCAAGCTTTTCTGGAGCACTTCAAATACCAATGCAAACGTCCTGACTGAGGTGTATAAAACGTAAGCTCTGGTACATCCCTAGTGACCTGTTGATTTCGATTATCACCAAAAGCGGAGCGGTGGGTCCCGGTGAAATAGGTATAACTAGTGATAAGGTTTCGACGAAAAAGCCATCGCTCCGCGCTGTGATAACCGAAAACATGAGTTCACTTGGATTAAAACAGAGTCTACATTCGTCCACTTAAGGGTCTTTCACAGTCTGCCGGACGAAGCCGTCCGGGCATAGTTTCGTAAGATAGGACTGCGGCGTTGCAGTGCACCCCTGCACTGCGGTAGTGTCAATAGCTTCGACCGACGTCTCAGTGTGGTGAAATAACCGACACGACGCCGGATCAAGTTATGCATTTCCGGGTTAGAACGGGTTGTTTTCGCTCTTTAAATTTTGTACTGAAAAGTCGGAACTGGCGGCTGTTCACCGTAGCTTCTCGCACTGCGGCTCACTTTTAACTTTAGGCTGGACGGCGTCGTCCGGCAGACTGTGAAAGGGGCTTTATGGAGTATGGCACGGTAGTATTCAATCCATACAAAAAGGTATCTATCGATACGCTGGAGAAAGTCCAGAATACTCTCACACGTAGAGTTTACTTCAGGACATCATGGTTTCAAACTAATCGCAACGTGTGTCATGTCACCAGAAACCGTGCCACAATTGGGCCTCCAACCACTTCAAGTGAGCACAGGAGAAGCAAGGTTTGATATGATAATGATGTATAAAAACATTCATGGGAGTGATGGTATCAAGGCTAGCCGGCTGGTTCAACCTGAGATCGTCAACTACCACTAGGGAGCGCCGGTGAAATTGGGCCTCGCTGGAGTCAGGCGGATTGTAAGATACAAAGCACTTTTGTCAATAGGCGGGTCTGAATTCAACAAATTACTTTGCCTGTCAGGTTTGGTAGTTGGGAAGTTCACTGGAATCTCAAAAAGGCGCTTCTTGAGAGTTATCTGCTTCGTCCCAGGAGCGATGGTGAGAATAGTGCGCCAAATGTTCACCGTTGATTGTGTACCCGGGAATAGTGCTGCGCGACCGCACGCGCGTCGGAAGCAGACGGGTTTGCCGCCGCGCGATGCACCGCGTGTACGTCGGCACAACGCTGTGATTTCGCCGACGCGCGGCGTCGAAACTCGCCGCGCGGTGCAAAAACTCGTTCCGCTTCCGGACGCACGTGCGGTATCGCGCAGCGCGTGGGCAGATGCAGTCGTTTGACGATGGAGACATTGGGCCGCTCTTTGTTTAGTGGCCTGTAAGATCCTTCATCCCCTTCATGGTGCCGGTGTTGCCCCTCGGTAGTCTGTTAATCGATTTGCTTTATTATTGTGGTGAGCGCGAAGCGCTCACCAGATTTGGCTTTGATCCGCCATCAGCAAACCCCCTGATCTCAGTATCAGGTCCAGAGTAAACGTAGGGAAGACCGTTCCTCCTTTGAGCATTTAATAGTACTTCAGAAAGCTGAATAACTGTTCAAAACAATGGTCCGATTTTAGTTTCCTGTGATTCGAGAAAAATTGTCAGAACCACGTGCATTTGGTCGAAAAAAGGGTTCATCTCTCCTTTTTTTTATTCAGTTGGCGTACACGTGATCTATGTTGAACACTTATCGTTGAGTTAGAAAGCTCATGGCTTGCCAAAAAAGCTGCTTTATGATTGCAACCTAGCTCCTGTCAAATTTTAAAGCTTTGTAGCTCAATTTTTGCATGGAACCTCAAAAAATTGAGGGTCAAGAAAGAAAACACGTCAAACATGTTATTATAAACCACCCGACGTTTACTCGTTCGTAAAAATGAACTTAATGAAATAACAGCGCACCGTTACTGATAGGCTTTTTGCATTGGTGATTGAACGCTCCTTGAGACGGGGGCAACGCTTCAATCAATGCGGCGGGATCTTGGAAGGCTTACTTTTGGAACGCCGCCACTGGTGTGAATCAGAAGTGCGCCACAGAACGCCGTAGAAAGTGTGTGGGACCCAAACGAGCAGGGTGCGCGGGACGACGTAGAAAGTGTGCGGGACCCATGGAGAGTGCGCCGGACGCTGCAGGAAAGTGTGTGGGACTCGAATAAAGAGTGGTCGGACGCCGAAAGTGTTGTGGGACCCAAACAAAGATACGCTCGGATCGTCGTCAGAAACTGGTGCGGATGACCATGGAAGCGCGCAAGACGCCGTAGAACGTGTGTGGGACCCAAGTGGCAAGTGCGCCGGACGCCGTAGAAAGTGTGTGCTGGACCCAACAGCTACAAGCACGCCCATGCCGATAATTTTTTGCAGGGGCTACCGTAACCATTCTGAACAAACATGATAACGAATCGATAACACACGCTCATAATATTCGGGGTATAAAAGGGCAGAGGAGCGGTATGCATTCATTCACTCATCGCTCTCTTCGAGAAGTCACTGGAAAGTGGCTGAGGAGTTCGAAATTGTGGCAAACATGATTAAGCATTGGCTAATACGATGTGCCTCATATCCAAAACTGACACTGAAAAAAATTTTAAAGAGAGGGTTACGGTAGCCCTGCAGGAAAAAATGATCGGCATGAGCGTGCTTGGTGACCCAAATGGGTTTGCACAGCAGAACGCCGTAGAACAGGGGGTTGAGCAGGCAGTTGTGGCGGCTTCTTTGTCGCGGCTATGACCCTTCCAATTTTCCTTTTTTTTTCAAAAATTCCCAAAATTTCTAGCGGGACCCTCTGGGACCAAAAATTTTTAAAGCTTTAGTTAGTGACCCAATTGTCAATTTTATCGAAAATAATGTCAATTTACCTAATTTCACAGCTTCTCTAAAGGTAACTCCCGATAATATGCTTTCATATTGCTGAAAATGCATACACCTCGCACGCGACTGACTTCTTTTTCTACCTCTATTTTACCTTTATCATGTGGTTTGAAAAAAAATCCTTATTTTTTCAAAAATTTTACGACTCCTGCCCATATTTTCTTCATTTTATTCCTCGAAATTTCGGAAAATTTGCTTACGACTTCCTGTTAGACCAGTCACAACGCCGTGCTCAACCCTGCCGTAGAGCAAAGTGTGCGGGACCCAAATGGGTGTGCGCAGAACGCCGTAGAAAGTGTGCGGGACCCTAAATGAGTAAAAGTGCGCAGAACGCCGTAGAAAGTGTGCGTGACCCAAATGAGCGAGGTGCCGGACGCCGTAGAAAGTGTGCGGGACCCAAAATGAGGTGTACGCAGAACGCCGCAGAAAGTATGTGGGACCCAAACAAAGCATACGTCGGACGTCGTAGAAACTGTGCGCATGACCGCGGAAGCGGCGCAAGATACGTCGTAGAACGTGTGGGACCCAAGTGGAAGTGCGCCGGACGCCGTAGAAAGTGTGTGGGACCCAAATGAGGGTGCGCGGGACGACGTAGAAAGTGTGCGGGACCCAAGTGGGAGATGCGCCGGACGCTGCAGAAAGTGTGTGGGACTCTGAATAAGGAGTGGTCGGACGCCGTAGAAAGTGTGTGGGACCCAAACAAAGATACGTCGGAGCGTCGTAGAAACTGTGCAAAGGATGACCAAGTGGAAGCGCGCAAGACGCCGTAGAACGTGTGTGGGACCCAAGTGGAAGTGCGCCGGACGCCGTAGAAAGTGCGTGCTGGACCCAAATACAAGCACGCCCATGCCGTGATAATTTTTTTGCAGGGGCTACACGTAACCATTCTTGAACAAAACATGATAAACGAATGTCCATAACACACGCTCATAATATTCGGGGTATAAAAGGGCAGAGGAGCGGTATGCATTCATTCACCTCATCGCTCTCTTCGAGAAGTCAACGCTTCGGAAAGTGGCATGAGGAGTCTCGGAAATTGAGTGCAGTAAACATGATTGCTGGCTAAATATCGATGTGCTCATATCCAAACTGGACACTTAGAAAAATTTTAAAGGAGGGTTACGGTAGCCCTGCGGAAAAAAAATGATCGGCATGAGCGTGTGCTTGTGACCTGCTAAATGGGTTTGCGCAGAACGCCGTAGAACAGGGTTGAGCAGGCAGTTGTGGCGGTTTTTGTCGCGGCTACGACCCCCTTCCAATTTTTCCTTTTTCGTACCCTAAAAATCTCCCAAAATTTCACGACCCCCTGGGACCAAAAAATTTTTGAAAGCTTTAGTTAGTGTCTAATTGTCAATTTTATCGAAAATAATGTCACTTTCTAAGCAGCTTCTCTGTATAGTGAATCTGCTTTTATATTGTTGAAAATGTGCATACACCTCGCACGCGACTGACTCTTTCCTGCACCTTCATTTTGATTAATACTTAGTCAGTGTGGTTCTGAAAAATCCCCATTTTTTCAAAAATTTTACGACCCCTGCCCATATTTTCATTTTATTCCCCGAAATTTCCGAAAATTTTACGACCCCTGGTGTGACCAGTCACAACGCTGCTCAACCCTGCCGTAGAAAGTGTGCGGCACCCAAATGGTGTGGCAGCAGAACGCCGTATGAAAAGTGTGTGCGGACCCAAATGAGTGTGCGCAGAACGCCGTAGAAAGTGTGCGTGACCCAAATGAGAGTGTGCCGGACGCCGTAGAAAGTGTGTAAGGGACCCAAATGAGTGTACGCAGAACGTCGTAGAAAGTATGTGGACCCAAACAAAAGTTATACGTCGGACGTCGTAGAAACTGGTGCGATGACCAAGTGGAAGCGCGCAAGACGTCGTGTAGAACGTGTGGGACCCAAGCGGGAAGTATACGCCGGACGCCGTAGAAAGTGTGCATTTGGACCCAAATACAAGCACGCCCATGCCGATAATTTTTTTGCAGGGCTACCGTAACCATTCTTGAACAAACATGATAACGAACAGATAACCAATAACGCTCATAATATTCGGGGTATAAAAGGGCAGAGGAGCGGTATGCATTCATTCACTCACCGCTCTCTTCGAGAAGTCACTGGAAAGTGGCTGAGGAGTTCGAAATTGTACAAACATGATTGCTGGCTAATACGATGTGCTCATATCCAAACTGACACTTGAAAAAATTTTAAAGGAGGGTTACGGTAGCCCTGCGGAAAAAATGATCGGCATGAGCGTGCTTGTGACCCAAATGGGTTTGCGCAGAACGCCGTAGAACAGGGTTGAGCAGGCAGTTGTGGCGGTTTTTGTCGCGGCTACGACCCCCTTCCAATTTTCCTTTTTTTTTCAAAAAAATTCCCAAAATTTCACGACCCCCTGGGACCAAAAATTTTTAAAGCTTTATTTAGTGTCTAATTGTCAATTTTATCGAAAAAAATGTCAATTTTCTAAGCAGCTATCTGTATATAATCTGCTTTTTATATTGTTGAAAATGCATACAAAAATTCTCGTACGCGACTGACTTTTCCTACCTCATTTTACCTTATCATGTGGTTTGAAAAAATCCTTATTTTTTCAAAAATTTTACGACCCCTGCCCATATTTTCATTTTATTCCCCGAAATTTCCGAAAATTTTACGACCCCCTGTTGTGACCAGTCACAACGCTGCTCAACCCTGCCGTAGAAAGTGTGCGGGACCCAAATGGGTGTGCGCAGAACGCCGTAGAAAGTGTGCGGGACCCAAATGAGTGTGCGCAGAACGCCGTAGAAAGTGTGCGTGACCCAAATGAGAGTGTGCCGGACGCCGTAGAAAGTGTGCGGGACCCAAATGAGTGTACGCAGAACGCCGTAGAAAGTATGTGGGACCCAAACAAAGATACGTCGGACGTCGTAGAAACTGTGCGATGACCAAGTGGAAGCGCGCAAGACGTCGTAGAACGTGTGTGGGACCCAAGTGGAAGATGCGGCCGGACGCCGTAGAAAGTGTACTGGACCCAAATACAAGCGTTATCGCCCATGCCGATAATTTTTTTGCAGGGCTACCGTAACCATTCTTGAACAAACATGATAACGAACGATAACACACGCTCATAATATTCGGGGTATAAAAGGGCAGAGGAGCGGTATGCGATTCATTCACTCACCGCTCTCTTCGAGAAGTCACTGGAAAAGTATTTGAGGAGCCCGGGAAATTGCGCAAAACATGATTGCTGGCTAATACGATGTGCTCATATCCAAACTCGGACACTCTGAAAAAATTTTCAAAGGGAGGGTTACGGGTAGCCCTGCGGAAAAAAATGATCGGCATGAGCGCGTGCGTTTAGACCCAAATGGGCTTAGCAGAACGCCGTAGAACAGGGTTGAGCAGGCAGTTGTGGCGGTTTTTGTCGCGGCTACGACCCCCTTCCAATTTTCCTCTTTTTCAAAATTCTAAAATTTCACGACCCTGGGATCAAAAATTTGAAGTTTATTTAGTGTCTAATTGTCAATTTTATCGAAAAAATGCTGACTTTCTAAGCAGCTTCTCTGTATATAATCTGCTTTTATATTGTTGAAAATGCATACACCTCGCACGCGACTGACTCTTTTCCTTTCTACCTCATTTTACCTTATCATGCTGGTTTGAAAAATCCTTATTTTTTTCAAAAAATTTTACGACCCCCCTCGCCCATATTTTCATTTTATTCCCCGAAATTTCTGAAAATTTGATTTACGACCCCCTGTTGTGACCAGAATCACAACGCTGCTCAACCCCAAGCTGTAGAAAGTGTGCGGGACCCAAATGGTGTGTGCAGAACGCCGTAGAAAGTGTGCGGACCCAAATGAGTGTGCGCAGAACGCCGTAGAAAAAGTGTGCAGTGACCCAAATGAGAGTGGTGTGTGTGCCGGACGCCGTAGAAAGTGTAAGGGACCTAAATGAGTGTGCGCAGAAACGCCGTAGAAAGTGTGTGGGACCCAAAGGAGAGTGCGCCGGACGTCACGCTGAAAGTGTGCAGGACATCGATGGGAGTGTGCAGGACGTCAAAGAGCAAAGTGTGCAGGCCATCAGTTGGAGTGTGCAGGACGTCATAGAGGGGGCAGGGTATCAGTGGGTTTCCCTTTCAATTAACACTCACCAGGCATAAATCGTGTTGAGAAAGGGAACCTTTAGGAAAAAATAAATGAAATTCCTGAAAGCTTAGGTTCCTGGCAAAAGTGAAAGATTTGGCATGACTATGTTTTGAAAAATTTGAAATATACTTGCGTAAAAGGAAGTGTAAAGAAAATGAAAAAAGGTTTTGAAATATTCCTGAGAACGATTTGGCGTATGAATAATTTGGATTTTTGGGAAATGTAGTGAAATAGTTGGAAAGTATGATTTGGCACAGTCGAGTTTCAACCTAACTATTGATAAGAGTTATTCAAACGAGAGATCGCATTGTATGCGTTTTCATCTCGTAGAACATATCGAAGCAAAAATCACGCGTGATAAGGCAAGCATCAAAACTTTTTCGGAGCTGTAATGCCGCGGTCTTCACGTATTAAGTGAAGTGAATCGATCGTTTGTTCCATATCACGCGTGATTTTGCTTTGATATTTTCTTTGTACGGTTAAGCTTCATGCAATCGCATCTCTCTGTTTTGCCCAACTCTTATCAATAGTTGGTTCAAACTCGACTGCCAAATCATACTTTCTAACTATTTCACTACGATTTCAAAAATCACCATTCTACGCCAAATCGTTCTCAGGAATATTTCAAAACCTTTTTTCATTTTCTTTTTCTTTACCTTCCCTTTACCTGAGTATATTTGCAAATTTTTTCTTGAAAAACATGGTCATGCTATAATCTTTACTTTTGCCAGAACCTAAACTTTCAGGAATTGTTTCCTCATCTTTAGTCTTTTTCCAGCGTTGCCGTTTAGACAAGCAATGCACGCTCATGCCGATCATTTTTTTCCCTGCAGGGCTGTACCGTAACCCTCTCTTTAAAAATGCTTCTGGCAAGTGTCAGCATGGTTATGAGCAGCCATCTTAATAGCCAACAAACATGTTTGCATCACCTCGACCTCCTCTAGAGCCACTCCGCAGGTGGCTCTCTCGAGGAGAGCAGTGTGTGAATGAATGCATACCGCTCCCCCGCTCTTTATACCCCGCATGTTAAGTGAGCGTGTGTTTATGACATTCTGTTACTTTTCATGTTTTGTTCACCTAAGCAATGAGTTACGGTAGTTCTGCGGAAATAGTGACGGCCTGGGCTCATGTGCTTTTTCCGTTTAGGTGTTTCGTCTTGTTGTTTGTTTATCACACGGTTCTACCGTGTAATAAATCTAATCAAATCAAATTTGCGCCGCAGTTTAGCCCCCGTGGTTGATTTGAGGATATCGCATGCTTCACCATGATATCGGCACAGCAATCCCCAACACTGATCACTCAGCAGTGTTCATATTGTCGTTCTGAGTGTGACGATATTTCTTGTGCACTGCAAGCGATGTTGCTTCTGCTCGGAGATAGCGGATGAAAGAAGAGCTGTTATTAGGTCGTTTACAGCGTGCCGCACAGCCTGAGTTCGATAAGCCCCGAAGAGATTCAACAAATTGCAGATGAAGGTGGGGGTCAAACGGGTTTTCAACGCATCTCTGGAGGAAGAGAATAGACTCAACAAGATAGAGAGCATGTTGCTGAAAGCTTACATAATTTACATGACTTCAAACGTATCTCTACAAAGATGGTAGTGCCGCTGTAGGTACTTCAAATCATTTAGAATTTCTGGATTCCTCAGCTTCATGGTAAGATAATGATGGTTGCTTGTTGTATTTGAGGTTCATAATATGATTCCCAGATACGCACAGCACATATAGATATATATGTATGGTTTCCGTTTTCAATTTAGTCTGACGCATGGGCCAGGCAGCTGGCCGTGCGGTGTTGGCGGCTTCACTGTAAAATGGGGTTTCGATTCGCGCGGGGTGATCTATCGTCGCAGCCCCGTCCATTCATCAGACTAAAACTATTATGCGAACTCTATATACATACCAGGGGTGTGCGTAAATGAATTTTTATTTTTCGTAAATCGTAAAACGTAATTACGATAAAACCATCGTAAATCGTCAATCGTAAACCGTAAATCATAACCAGCAAATAATAACAATAACCATTAAAAAATCATTACTTTGGTGAAACAAGGAATTGAGTAAGTTCTATATGAGAAAAAAATTGTTTCAGGAGTTTGTTGCTTTCTAAGCTGCAGATGTTCTTCCGTTTCGGAGCCAAATTAACTCTGCTCCTCCGCGCGCTTGTGCGGAGCGAGGGTAGAGACCGCGAGAAAAATTGAGGCCTATGAAACGCAGCCTACGCGCGCAGACGCACGCGATAAACGGAAAATTTCTCACTCCGAAACAGAGGATAGCGAGGAGTATTAAAGAAAAAAACAGTTCTGCAGATTTGAGTGTCCAACGCAGACTCGATATACGCTTCATGCAGTGCCATGCTCACTAAAGGCGTCATAACACATGCTAGTAAATGTAAGGGTAGACCTATCTGTGGTGCTACCTGCTACCTTTGAAACTACCTACTGTCCACCGTTTTGCCTACTATGTTCATATTAACAACATGTTTGTTTCTTTCAGTATTTGACAGGTAACCGCATTCAATGGGAGCGTCTTACCCGTATTTCTCTGTTTCCCCTTATCACTCATTCCACAACAGCTTCCCAAATATTGAGAAATCTAGAGGTTCGATTCAGCTGTACAGGCTATAAAACGGCGAAGTTCACATGGCTCCTACTCTGGCAAACTGGGGCGTCGACAAGAGGTTGATCCGCCCACCATGAGTCACCGCTGGCCAACGCGCCGATATTCGGCGGGGCCGTGGCCGCGAGTTATGCTCTGGTCGATGTCGAGCTGTTGCACAGCAATTACGGCCGCGAGTTATAATCTCGTCGATGTCGAGCTGCTGCACAGTTAACGCTCTAGAAACAAGGGAAGTATACGACGCATTTTTCAGGCATGCTGTGAATGATGAAAGCGCAGCCGGTTAAATTACCCAAGTTTGCGGTACATTGGCCCCGTCCAGCATCTGGAGGTCATGCCTATCCGGTGGTGACCCCAGTGGAGGCTGGGCGACCCAGCCACGACGCGTTTTAGAGTGCCGACCGCGACGCGTGTCGGAGTGCGGACCGCGACGCGTGCCGACCGCGATGCGGGTCGGTGAAAGTAGTACCTAAGCTAGATGAAACAGTCCTGTAGGATGTGAACTGCTGCTTAATAGGCCGTTAAACGCGACACATCGAGTTGTCAACAGCCTGACAACAGGCGGACGTCGCTGGGCAACGGGCAGGTCTCAGGCTGACAGTACGCGCGATTTGACTTGTCAACAGGGAGTGGTTTATGAGATGACAATTTATCGACCTGTTGTCGACGCCCCAGTTTGCCTGAGTACGCGTGCTGGAGCCGGATGCATCAACGCGAATGTCGGGGTTTGGGCAGGCGCGGGGCACGCAGGGCAGCGAAATCGGCATGCTAAGCTGCCAGGGCAGGGGCAAGGGCAGTTAGGGGCACTGCCCCTGACTGCCCCGACTAGGAAGCTGGGGCAGCGGCTGCCCCGGCTGAGACAAGAATGCGGCGACGCTGCAAAAACCGACTTCTTTATCATTTTCCCGTACATTATTTTTTAAAATTTCACTTCGTGTTAGCAGGTATATGCCTAGAGCTCTTGCTTATAGAAGAAATGATTCCATTATTGATAGTTTCTCTTCATATCTCTTCATATATCCTACTTTTTAGTTTTTTTGTGACGTTTTCATTGAAAAATTCCATGACTGCTGTTCTCGATATTGCTTTCGTAATCTTTGCGCTAATGATTACATATTGATAAGAGAAAATATTACATATTGATGAGAGAAAATTTAGTAATACGATTTTTGTTAAAAGAAGTAATAGGTGACGAATCCTTTTGCCTGATCACGAGTGTCGATTTCGAGTTACGTGAAGTAACCATTTTTCTCGGGATACGATTTAGAATTTTTATACTTTGAGTCACACAATTTTTTGAGTTCCACCCGTTCCACTTTGAATCACACAATTTTTTGAGTTCCACCCGTGCTGTGTTTGCTAAATTTCTTTTCTCTTCTTTTAAGTTTGGAAAATATTTAGCAAATACTATTATTTCATTCCCATGAAAAGACTACCCTCATCAATTAAGAACTTTTTTCTGCAATACTGTGTCTGAATAAGAAGTATGAAATAAGAACCATCGACTTAATGTCTGAAAAAATTACTGAGCTGCAGTACTCGGCCGCCAAAGGTTTGCTTCCTTCTTCTCCTTCCTCTGTTAACCTCTTCTCTTACGTTTTCACAACAGATGAACATCTTGCAGTCGCTTTCCTCATAGCCACAGAAAACAAAAAAGTACAATTCGACAACTTGGTGGGTTTTCAAGGGTGGGAAAAACTACGAATTTACCCTGACAAAAAAAGGCTGTTAGTTTGTTTGCGCTCAGCAACAAAGCTAACCAATCCACGGAGCGAATCCGCCGATAATCATACCTCATTCTAACTTGAAATAGAAAAAAGGTGAGCAAAATAGCATTTAGAGCCAGAATATTACTCATGGTTTTCTAAATACACCACAAAAATTTTCAAAACTTGATACTTACACTTGTTAGACAAAGTTCGCAGCATTTGGAGTTTTGCACACGTTGTAAAGCCCCAATAACGAACGAATTCAAAAAATAAAATGATGTTCAAAATCTGTGGGTGAAATTAAAATACATGTACGTTCTATTACCATTCTACCTTATGACAAAAGGCAATGTAAGATGTTCAACTGCTACAAAAACGAAAGGAAATAAAAAAACAGGATGCGCAAAGCATACGAGGCAAAAATTCTCAGCTGTGTCGACTTATCGATCGCAGGTTTCGGGCCGTAAAATTAAGCGTGTGTACGTGATTCGCCTACACTACGCTGGGGTTAGCTGCCCCGATGCCATCGAGCGCTTGTGCATACGGGTAGGGCACAGACTCTTGGGGTGACCAGACCCTGCCCTTGCCCTTGCCCCCACGTGTGCGTTGATGCATCCGGCCCCTGGTGTGGTGCGAAGGTTAGGGACAGTGAGAAAGCGGAGGGCAGACGGAGGCCCAGGCGTAGCGCGCGCCGTTCGCGCCTTGAGTGATGTGAATTACGCCGTTTTATAGAGGGTACGCGAGCGTATATTCTGGGCAACAGGGACACAATTATATTTGCAATGCCTCTCCCGGAACGTTAATGCCGTAGTAAGCCTTAAATTGAGACAAAATGGCCGTATGTGAGCGATTCTTTACGGCCAAATTTGAGAATTCCGCCCACTTGTTAGCGAAACACCGAAACCGATTATATGTATGTGTGTGATCTGCAGCACAGCTTCGGTCGCCAAGCACAAGTTATTTTCCTTTATATCAACTTAATATCGAATGGCGGGCCAGGAGCACTCTCTGAAGCCATTTTGGGCATATCTAGACCGCTTCGGCCGGTTTTTTTGGTCTAATCTACTTCTTGGAATCAGGACAGTTGGTCATAAGAAAACGAAGTCTCTCGTAGAGAGTGACTGCGCCGCATCGTAGTCCATAGTTATACCAAAACGTTGCGACCGCGACAGGTGCGGTCAATTGTTACAAATCGTGTGGGACTAGGCTCACACAGTACAAAAGTGGTGTCGCAGGAACACTTTGCAGCATTTATCGCGGTCGCTGGCTCGAAGAGGGATGTTATGCCTGAAACGTGAAAACCGTGCGGTAATCGGTCGCTGTTGCGGCAGTACGTCGCAGTGCGGTGCACTGATACGGGTGTCAGCGACAGCGACCCAGCTAAATCCAGAATCCTGCACTCCTACAGGGTGTTTCTCGGCCCTGAGCAACGGCGACGGCTGGCGAAAGCGACGTAGCAGTGCTCTGCGACCGCGATAAGTCTGTGGGGTATACCAATGGCCTTGGACGGCAGCTAGAGAGACGCGCCCAACGCGGATCTTGTATCAAGCGCCTCCACCTCCGAGCGTGTGTCCGGAGTTAATATAACAAAATCACGTCAAAGGTTGATAAGCGATTCTCGCTGTAGTCACATGCAGGACTTGGTCCCATCTCCTGACCAAAACATTAGTACACGCAATTTAGGAGTAGAGCAGGCGAATCGGAGATGCCTAGTGATTTTCTTCGATTGTGTGTATTTTTATTTACGAAGATTTACGATTTACGGCCCAAAATGTCGTAAATCGTATACCGTAATAACGTACACCCCTGATACATACGCAGAGCACACATTGAGCTATGCAGCCTCATACTGTATACAGTATTTGTATATTGTACGGCACAGTTTAAACTTCACCTCAAACTTTTTTGTCTAAAATTGAACCCTAGCGATCACTAAACCATTGCTTAACCCTTCTCACCAGGAAAAAAGGTGGAATTCAAAAATTAAAAAACTGAACAACAGAAAAGGTAAAAAATTTATTTCAAAAGGAAAATTTATTTCAAAAGGGAAGCTGAAGACGCGAAAACTCGCCCACACGCGCATTCTAACCAAAACCCACGAGAGGTTCTGTTTGGGGTAACCACGAAGGGGATAGCTGCGGACAACTCAGAAGCCTGCGCTGAGTCGTGTGCGCTAAGGTGAAAGGTGATGATCGATCGGCTCACTCGACAGGCGCGCGAACTGCTGCGTGGTCCGCAGCTATCCTTTTCGCTGCTACACCAGCCAAATTGTAATGATTCCAACAGAACATAGCCTATTGTAGAGAATGCGTGCTAGGAGACTGTCGGGATTTTTTTTTGTTCTTATTGCAGAACTTCTTTTTGTGTCATGCAGCATTTCACTACTATACCTCTGCCCGAATCGAGCAATATTCGAGTAAATATTCAAAGTTGTGACTAATCTGTTGATTCGGAAAATCGAATCGATCGCTTCCCCAGATATTCGGTTTATTCGAAAGTCAAAATTTTGTGCGCACTTGTAAAGTTACCGGGAGACCCAATGGGTATACCGAAAACTGGCGAGGGAGAGTCCCTCCCTCCGTTTCCTTCTCATTTTGAGTGATTTCCAAACTGGCAACTACCATGGTGAACAATAACCTCTCGAAAAACTTAACAAATGGGCAAAACAGCCTTGACATAAACTACATCACAATTCGCCACACATAGATCACTATCATAAATTCAGTTCACCGACAAGGCAAACGAGATGTAAAGATAGCATTCATAAAGTAAGACACACATACAATAATCAATTAATAAATCAACAGGTATCTAGGTCGACACTCCTTGGAACACTCCCACCTGCCCATGCAATCGGCGGTTCGTAGTTCCGGTAAGGGGTAGAGGGTTGGGATGCCCTGCCTTTTTTCATCTGAACCTACTTCACTGAAGGTTGTACAACTTCACAAAATGCTGAGCGAACGGAAGTCAGAAAAAAAAGCCTAGCTCCAAACTAATTTGAACCATCACATAACAAAAAAAACGATGACCGAACGAACGAGTTTTGGATCAAAGTTAAAATGTTTGTTGAAGTTCAAATTATGAATGAAAATATATGTTTCACATACTGTGCTTCTCGAGGCCATATTCCGGTCCGCAATTGCATCTCGGGACGCCTTGCTGCCGCACGCGCTTGAGTCGCTCGAGTTTCCAGCGCCAAAGCAGCTCGAGGTGGATCTTTTTGTTCAGATTCCTCCATTTTTTCAAAGTTTCCAGTCTAAAACCCACCTAGAGTCATCAGATCGTCGGCTGCGGCGCTGGAATCGGGTCAGACTCGGGGTGTGCGGTCGCAAAGCGTGTCGAGACGCATTTGGGGACCGGAATTCGGCCCCGAGAAGCACAATACTCAGGCAAACTGGGGCGTCGGCAACAGGTTGATCCGCCCACCATTAGTCACCGCTGGCAACGCGCCGACATTCGGCAGGGCCGTGGCCACGAGTTATGATCTGGTCGATGTCGAGCTGTTGCTAGCGTTTTCGCGCTCTAAATAAAAAGGAAGTATATGACGCATTTATTCAGACATGCTTCTAATGACAAAAGTGCAGCCGGTTCAATTACCGAAGTTTGTGGTGCATTGGCTCCACTCAGTTTCCGGAGGCCCTGCCCATTCGGTGGCGGCCCCAGTAGAGCGACCCAGCCGCGACGCGTTGGTGTGCCGATCGCGGCGCGTTTCGATGTAAAGTAGTTTCTGAGCTAGATGAAACAGTCCTGAAAAATGTGACCTGCTGTTAAATTGGGCGCTAAACGCGACACACCGAAATGTCAACAGCCCGACAACAGGCGGACGCCCCTAAGCATCGGGCGGGTCTCAGGCTGACAATACGTGCGATTTGAGTTGACAACAGGGAGCGGCTTATGAGATGACAACACATCAAGCTGTTGTCGGCATCCCAGCTTGCCTGAGTAGGAAATGAATGCGGAGGACTTAGGCGTCATTCATAATCCTCACCGCAAGCACGGCACGCGCGTGACGCGCGGGAAGAGCGGAGGACTATGAAACTTTTCACCGCGCCGCACGCGCGGGACGAGCGGGACGCCACTATGAAATCTCCGGCGGAACAGCCATGGCGGTGCGGGTGAAAGTCGGGCCTTTACTGTAATATGCACAGAAATCCCTGGCTTGCATTTGCGTGTGCGGTAGCGCAGTCCTATCGCTCCAGCCGCGAAGCGGCTGGAGAGGTTTGGTTTTGCCTGGCACTTGTGATCACTTAGATTTTGGTAAAGTAGTTAATAAAACCTGTAAAACAAATTTTCTAGAGATTTCCTTCTGGATATAAGTGAGAGAGTATAGAAGACACCCGCTGACAAAATTTGAGCCAAATCGATTGAAAATTAACAAAGTTAGATCGGCGGAAGCTTAGCTAAAATTCGCGTTTTTTCTTGTAACGCGTCCCTCGTGTCCTGTTCCTCGTCCCTCGTCCTCGTCCCTCGTCCCTCGTCCCTCGTCCCTCGTCCCTCGTTCCTCGTTCCTGCCACTAGCCACTGCCAGTGGTCGCAGGCTATCAGTACATAGGGCATCTGATGACGTCATCAGGGTGTCATGTAAAGTACATAGGGCATCTGATGACGTCATCAGGATGTCATGTAAGTACATAGGGCATCTGATGACGTCATCAGGATGTCATGTAAAGTACATAGGGCATCTGATGACGTCATCGGGATAATCATGTAAAGTACATAGGGCATCTGATGACGTCATCAGGGTGTCATGTAAAGTACATAGGGCATCTGATGACGTCATCAGGATGTCATGTAAAGTACATAGGGCATCTGATGACGTCATCAGGATGTCATAAAGTACATAGGGCATCTGATGACGTCATCAGGGTGTCATGTAAAGTACATAGGGCATCTGATGACGTCATCAGGTGTCATGTAAAGTACATAGGGCATCTGATGACGTCATCAGGATGTCATGTAAAGTACATAGGGCATCTGATGACGTCATCAGATGTCATGTAAAGTACCTAGGGCATCTGATGACGTCATCAGGGTGTCATGTAAAGTACATAGGGCATCTGATGACGTCATCAGGATGTCATGTAAAGTACATAGGGCATCTGATGACGTCATCAGGATGTCATGTAAAGTACATAGGGCATCTGATGACGTCATCAGGATGTCATGTAAAGTACATAGGGCATCTGATGACGTCATCAGGATGTCATGTAAAGTACATAGGGCATCTGATGACGTCATCAGGATGTCATGTAAAAAAACATAGGGCATTTGATGACGTCATCAGGATGGAATGTTAAGTACATAGGGCATCTGATGACGTCATCAGGATGTCATGTAAAGTACATAGGGCATCTGATGACGTCATCAGGATGTCATGTAAAAGTACATAGGGCATCTGATGACGTCATCAGGATGTCATGTAAAGTACATAGGGCATCTGATGACGTCATCAGGATGTCATGTAAAGTACATAGGGCATCTGATGACGTCATCAGGATGTCATGTAAAGTACATAGGGCATCTGATGACGTCATCAGGGTGTCATGTAAAGTAGATAGGGCATCTGATGAAGTCATCAGGATGTCATGTAAAGTACATAGGGCATCTGATGACGTCATCAGGATGTCATGTAAAGTACATAGGGCATCTGATGACGTCATCAGGGTGTCATGTCAAGTAGATAGGGCATCTGATGACGTCATCAGGATGTCATGTAAAGTACATAGGGCATCTGATGACGTCATCAGGATGTCATGTAAAGTACATAGGGCATCTGATGACGTCATCAGGATGTCATGTAAAGTACATAGGGCATCTGATGACGTCATCAGGATGTCATGTAAAGTACATAGGGCATCTGATGACGTCATCAGGATGTCATGTAAAGTACATAGGGCATCTGATGACGTCATCAGGATGTCATGTAAAGTACATAGGGCATCTGATGACGTCATCAGGATGTCATGTAAAGTACATAGGGCATCTGATGACGTCATCAGGATGTCATGTAAAGTACATAGGGCATCTGATGACGTCATCAGGATGTCATGTAAAGTACATAGGGGATCTGATGACGTCATCAGGATGTCATGTAAAGTACATAGGGCATCTGATGACGTCATCAGGATGTCATGTAAAGTACATAGGGCATCTGATGACGTCATCAGGATGTCATGTAAAGTACATAGGGCATCTGATGACGTCATCAGGGATGTCATGTAAAGTACATAGGGCATCTGATGACGTCATCAGATCATGTAAAAGTACATAGGGCATCTGATGACGTCATCAGGATGTCATGTAAAGTACATAGGGCATCTGATGACGTCATCAGGGTGTCATGTAAAGTACATAGGGCATCTGATGACGTCATCAGGTGTCATGTAAAGTACATAGGGCATCTGATGACGTCATCAGGGTGTCATGTAAAGTACATAGGGCATCTGATGACGTCATCAGGGTGTCATGTAAAGTACATAGGGCATCTGATGACGTCATCAGGGTGTCATGTAAAGTACATAGGGCATCTGATGACGTCATCAGGTGTCATGTAAAGTACATAGGGCATCTGATGACGTCATAAGGGTGTCATGTAAAGTACATAGGGCATCTGATGACGTCATCAAGATGTCATGTAAAGTACATAGGAGCATCTGATGACGTCATCAGGGTGTCATGTAAAGTACATAGGGCATCTGATGACGTCATCAGGGTGTCATGTAAAGTACATAGGGCATCTGATGACGTCATCAGGGTGTCATGTAAAGTATAGGGCATCTGATGACGTCATCAGGAAGTCATGTAAAGTACATAGGGCATCTGATGACGTCATCAGGAAGTCATGTAAAGTACATAGGGCATCTGATGACGTCATCAGGTGTCATGTAAAGTACATAGGGCATCTGATGACGTCATCAGGGTGTCATGTAAAGTACATAGGGCATCTGATGACGTCATCAGGGTGTCATGTAAAGTACATAGGGCATCTGATGACGTCATCAGGGTGTCATGTAAAGTACATAGGGCATCTGATGACGTCATCAGGATGTCATGTAAAGTACATAGGGCATCTGATGACGTCATCAGGATGTCATGTAAAGTACATAGGGGATCTGATGACGTCATCAGGATGTCATGTAAAGTACATAGGGCATCTGATGACGTCATCAGGATGTCATGTAAAGTACATAGGGCATCTGATGACGTCATCAGGATGTCATGTAAAGTACATAGGGCATCTGATGACGTCATCAGGATGTCATGTAAAGTACATAGGGCATCTGATGACGTCATCAGGATGTCATGTAAAGTACATAGGGCATCTGATGACGTCATCAGGGTGTCATGTAGAGTAGATAGGGCATCTGATGACGTCATCAGGATGTCATGTAAAGTACATAGGGCATCTGATGACGTCATCAGGGTGTCATGTCAAGTAGATAGGGCATCTGATGACGTCATCAGGATGTCATGTAAAGTACATAGGGCAGCTGATGACGTCATCAGGATGTCATCTAAGGTACATAGGGCATCCGATGACGTCATCAAGATGTCATGTAAAGCATATAGGGCATCTGATGATGTCATCAGGATGTCATATAAAGTACATAGGGCATCTGATGACGTCATCAGGATGTCATGTAAAGTACATAGGGCATCTGATGACGTCATCAGGATGTCATGTAAAGTACATAGGGCATCTGATGACGTCATCAGGATGTCATGTAAAGTACATAGGGCATCTGATGACGTCATAAGATGCTATGTAAAGTACATAGGGCATCTGATGACGTCATCAGGATGTCATGTAAAGTACATAGGGCATCTGATGACGTCATCAGGGTGTCATGTAAAGTACATAGGGCATCTGATGACGTCATCAGGGTGTCATGTAAAGTACATAGGGCATCTGATGACGTCATCAGGGTGTCATGTAAAGTACATAGGGCATCTGATGACGCCATCAGGGTGTCATGTAAAGTACATAGGGCATCTGATGACGTCATCAGGGTGTCATGTAAAGTACATAGGGCATCTGATGACGTCATCAGGATGTCATGTAAAGTACATAGGGCATCTGATGACGTCATCAAGGTGTCATGTAAAGTACATAGGGCATCTGATGACGTCATAAGGGTGTCATAAAGTACATAGGGCATTTGCTTAGGTCATCAAGATGTCATGTAAAGTACATAGGGCATCTGATGACGTCATCAGCATGTCATGTAAAGCACATAGGGCATCAGATGACGTCATCAGGATGTCATGTAAAGTACATAGGGCATCTGATGACGTCATCAGGATGCCACGTAAAGTACATAGGGGCATCTGATGACGTCATCAGGATGTCATAAAGTACATAGGGCATCTGATGACGTCATCAGGATGTCATGTAAAGTACATAGGGCATCTGATGACGTCATCAGGATGTCATGTAAAGTACATAGGGCATCTGATGACGTCATCAGGATGTCATGTAAAGTACATAGGGCATCTGATGACGTCATCAGGTGGTCATGTAAAGTACATAGGGCATCTGATGACGCCATCAGGGTGTCATGTAAAGTACATAGGGCATCTGATGACGTCATCAGGGTGTCATGTAAAGTACATAGGGCATCTGATGACGTCATCAGGATGTCATGTAAAGTACATAGGGCATCTGATGACGTCATCAAGGTGTCATGTAAAGTACATAGGGCATCTGATGACGTCATAAGGGTGTCATGTAAAGTACATAGGGCATCTGATGACGTCATCAAGATGTCATGTAAAGTACATAGGGCATCTGATGACGTCATCAGGGTGTCATGTAAAGTACATAGGGCATCTGATGACGTCATCAGGGTGTCATGTAAAGTACATAGGGCATCTGATGACGTCATCAGGGTGTCATGTAAAGTACATAGGGCATCTGATGACGTCATCAGGAAGTCATGTAAAGTACATAGGGCATCTGATGACGTCATCAGGGTGTCATGTAAAGTACATAGGGCATCTGATGACGTCATCAGGATGTCATGTAAAGTACATAGGGCATCTGATGACGTCATCAGGGTGTCATGTAAAGTACATAGGGCATCTGATGACGTCATCAGGATGTCATGTAAAGTACATAGGGCATCTGATGACGTCATCAGGGTGTCATGTAAAGTACATAGGGCATCTGATGACGTCATCAGGGTGTCATGTAAAGCACATAGGGCATCTGATGACGTCATCAGGGTGTCATGTAAAGTACATAGGGCATCTGATGACGTCATCAGGGTGTCATGTAAAGTACATAGGGCATCTGATGACGTCATCAGGTGTCATGTAGTACATAGGGCATCTGCTGACGTCATCAGGGTGTCATGTAAAGTACATAGGGCATCTGATGACGTCATCAGGATGTCATGTAAAGTACATAGGGCATCTGATGACGTCATCAGGATGTCATGTAAAGTACATAGGGCACCTGATGACGTCATCAGGGTGTCATGTAAAGTACATAGGGCATCTGATGACGTCATCAGGGTGCCATGTAAAGTACATAGGGCATCTGATGACTTCATCAGGGTGTCATGTAAAGTACATAGGGCATCTGATGACGTCATCAGGGTGTCATGTAAAGTAGATAGGGCATCTGATGACGTCATCAGGGTGTCATGTAAAGTACATAGGGCATCTGATGACGTCATCAGGGTGTCATGTAAAGTACATAGGGCATCTGATGACGTCATCAGGGTGTCATGTAAAGTACATAGGGCATCTGATGACGTCATCAGGGTGTCATGTAAAGTATATAGGGCATCTGATGACGTCATCAGGATGTCATGTAAAAGTACATAGGGCATCTGATGACGTCATCAGGTGTCATGTAAAGTACATAGGGCATCTGATGACGTCATCAGGGTGTCATGTAAAGTACATAGGGCATCTGATGACGTCATCAGGGTGTCATGTAAAGTACATAGGGCATCTGATGACGTCATCAGGGTGTCATGTAAAGTACATAGGGCATCTGATGACGTCATCAGGTGTCATGTAAAGTACATAGGGCATCTGATGACGTCATCAGGGTGTCATGTAAAGTACATAGGGCATCTGATGACGTCATCAGGATGTCATCTAAAGTACATAGGGCATCTGATGACGTCATCGGGGTGTCATCTAAAGTACATAGGGCATCTGATGACGTCATCAGGATGTCATGTAAAGTATATAGGGCATCTGATGACGTCATCAGGATGTCATGAAAAGTACATAGGGCATCTGATGACGTCATCAGGATGTCATGCAAAGTACTTAGGGCATCTGATGACGTCATCTGGACGTCGTGCCAAGGTCGTGCCAAGTGCATAAAGCATATGGTGACGTCATCAGGACGTCGTGCCAAGGTGGTGCCAAGTGCATAGGGCATCTTCTGACGTCATCAGGACGTCGTGGGAAGTGAGTAGCGCTTCATTTGTAGCGTGCGCAACAAGTTTGTTGCTCACTGATTATTATAGCAATCCATGCTATTCGAAAATATTGAAGATTTTTCAGAGATATTACTTCGTAATATCAATAAAAAGTGAACAATTCTATCAAAAAGGGTCTCCCAAGCAAAAGAGGTTTGGTTGGCGTCAGAAACGTTCCAACAAAGGAACAATAGGTAAGTAGAATGAGGAGAGTCTACAAAAAGTGAACAATATTTTCTCAGACTGATTTTCCTGGCCGATACTTCTTAACAGCAAAAACAAACCGTTGTGGTATTTCACGAGGAAGAGTTCAGTGATTTCCAAGTATGGACTTCAATTTTGACGAGATTATAAGAAAATACTCTCATTAGATGCTGCACTTTGGTTTCGCTTCTCGTAGCAACTGGAGCTAACCGTCCGTCTATGATTTTGGCATCATCTTCTATTCTGATATTAAGTATTAGGTTTACATGCACTTTCATTCAAACGGTTCTCGCGTAATCAAGACCATTTTTGGAACTACAGAGTTCTTTCGTGTAGAACACCGCAACGGTCTGTTTTCGCTGTTAAGAAGTATCGGCCAGGAAAATCAGTCTGAGAAAATATTGTTCACTTTTTGTAGACTCTCCTCATTCTACTTACCTATTGTTCCCTTTTTGTTGGTACGTTTCTGACGCCAACCAAACCTCTTTTTGCTTGGGGAGATAATTATTTATGTTGGAGTGGACTCAAATTGAGAAGCAAGTAATAATTGAAACGGTAAAACCGCCACGGCGGTTTGGGCGGCGCCGCCATGGCGGCGCAGGTGGACTATGAAATTTCTTACCGCGCGTCCCGCGCGTGCCGCGTGTGAAAAGTTTCATAGTCCACCGCCCGTCCCGCGCGTTACGCGCGTGCCGCGCTTGCGGTGAGGACTGCGAATGACGCCTTACACACATATATGGTCTGCCTAGAATTATCAACTACACTACCGCTCGTAGGATTTGGTCATAAAGCGAGCAAGGTCGGGAAAATCTGCAATTTTCAAGTTTTTTTTTACATATGCCATGATCTGGGCAGCTACCCCTCACGGCAGCTGCGGGTGTAATCCGTCACGCTGGCTGCGGGGTGTAGTCCGTGCGCGGGTTACTCCTGAATTTTCGGCAAGGGTGTGAAACCTCCGGGTGTCTGGAACCCTTATTTGTCTGTGCAAGGCCTTTCAGCTTCAGGACAGATTCAAATCCAAACTCTCGCTCCTTATGTCGCGGTGAATTGAGCGCGGTGGACGAGTCGTCTGTCGTCCAACAAGACGGAAGCATAACAACTCCACCCTTTTTCACACAGCAAAACCTATTTCTTGGGTGGGGGAGGAGGAAGGGCTCAAGCAGGGGTCTTCTTTTCTTGAATATTCGCAATGGCAACATGCGAATTTGTTTAAAAATGACAATAATATGAGTTACAGTGGAGATTGCATGAGTTACCTCCCGCAGCCGATGGTCAACTAAGAGTAAACTTGGCGAATTTAAATTGCGATCGTAATGTGTCCCATACGCCCAGGTGTGCGCGAAATTTCCCCTTTTCTGTTTTCTTCCCATTTTTGGCAATTTTTTCTGTTATCTGTAAAAATGGGCAAAATTTGGTAGAAAAGGGAAAAACCGTGAATCGCAATTCGCAAATTTACTCCAGAGACAAAGCGCCGGTCTTATTGAAGGTAAACCCATAGGTTTAGAAAACCTTAAAAGCATTCTCCGCAGTTCCCTATGGTTAACTCGTCTACCTCGCTATGGCGATTACCGGGTATGTGCGTAATAGAAATTTTTGTTGTTCACTAGCCGTTAGTCGTTCATCTGGCCAAACCCTCGTTAGTCGTTAGTCGTTAGTCGTAAAAATCTAGGCTTCGAAAATAAGCGCACCTGAGGCAGAGAAAACCCCTTATGAATAGGAAAAGAAGCAACGCATGAAGAGATATATGTTTTTCAAAACATTCATGGCCATTGAACACACAAAACATTCATTGTTAGATAACCTAGTTTATACTGCAAACCTACACATAAATACAATACCCGCACTAATTTTCTCAAAAAAAGCCGCAAAAGTCGCGAAATCGCGACTTTTGCGACTTTTCGTCATAACTTGGCTCAAAGAGCTCCAACTGAGCCCTGGAGGACATATTTCGAATCAGCATCACAAGGTCTTTCTTTTGAGCATACACATGTCTTACGGGCAAACAAGGCATATAGGGCTTACACAATAAATCGAGTTGGCGAAAGGAAAAGTCTAGTAAGTGGTTTTTCGACATAATTTCACGTCTACCTCAACATTGTAAACGGTATAGACAGCAGGTAATTAAGCTGTCCGGGGCTGACCGACCTTTTCTACAAAGTTTCAGATTTTTGCATTTTGAAACCCGAATATTTTTGCCATTTCCCGAGCCACAAGCCTCCTTTTGCTTAGATTTACAGCCAATATCAATGCTTTCCGTCAAGTGTGTCTGATTCTCTACATAAAAGAAATTCGGAGAAAATTTAGATCGCGAAAAGTGGTTCCCAGCGATGTCCAATGAGAGACGTCTGACTGCAGCCTTTCGAAGGAGGCCAGCAGTTACTGCTGGTAGCCTTTGTAGCTCCTCGCTGCTCACGATAAATACTGTGCTTTTCTGGGCCAAATTCCGGTCCGCAATTGCGTCTGGACACGCTTTGCGGCCGCGCGCTTTCAAGTCAGAAGGGTTTCCAGCGCCGCAGCCGCTGATCTGTTGACTCTAGGTGGGTTTTAGAAACTGAAAACTAAACAAAATTGGAGAAAACCGCATAAAAAAGCCATATCGAGTCGGCTTTGGCACTGGAAACTCGACTGACTCAAGCGCGTGCGGCCGCAAAGCGTGTCGGGACGCAATTGCGGACCGGAATTTGGCCCAGAGAAGCACAGTATGTAGTTTTGAAAACCAGAAAATATTTTTTGCGATCCATTCTTTCTAACCCGGATTGTTATTATCATAAATTTTTCTTCGTTTTCTGAGGCCTCGCTAGCCGCGTTCAGCCACCGTAAGACATTTAGAATCTTCGTGATGAGGGCTTCCCAATGTTATAATGTCTTCGCGCTGCAGTGTCTCGCATGCATCCCTCAGTAAGCGAAGTACCCTGAAATTGATTGATTTCCGGCAGCCGAAATGGACTCGGGGTATTAGCGGGAAGATGGCGTCGGTGGAAGCAGGAAGAACGAGTGGTGGGTAGAAGGGATTCGACAATATGGATGGTCATTAGGCTACGAATGACAAGAACTGGAGTGGAGAGGAGCTAACCTTATAGGTCAGCCGCGGACAGCTTAATTACCTGCTGTCTATACCGTTTACACTGTTGAGGTGGAAGTGAAATTATGTCGAAAAACCACGAATTACTAGACTTTTCCTTTCGCCAACTCGATTGATTGTGTAAGCCCTATATGCCTTGTTCGCCAGTAAGGCATGTGTATACTCAAAAGAAAGACCTCTCGATGCTGATTTGAGATATGTCCTCCAGGGCTCAGTTGGAGCTCTTTGAGCCAAGTTATGACGAAAAGTCGCAAAAGTCGCGATTTCGCGACTTTTGCGGCTTTTTTTTGAGAAAATTGGGGTATTGTATTTAAAAATATGAATGAAAGCCTAATACGCGAAAGTGCCTGTTTGTCGGTTTTTGTCACTTTTCCTGTGAGAAAAGAAGCAATATGGGAAACTGAGGAATCCTCGAGGTCATCGCTTTTTTGCAGACCAAAATTTTCCGTTCTGCCCTATATGATGTTATTTGCCCCATGGTGACTACACGTAGAACTGCATCAACATTGCAGTGGTTGTTATTTTCCCAGCGTCGTGAGTTGGGCGCGCGCGTCGTTTTGTGCTTGTTCCCACAAGATGGAAAGGTCGGAAGAAATTAGCACCCATGTGAAAATTTCACCCACTGAGAGGTCCCCGAACCGCTTTATAGAAATCCCATACCATGCATTTATGATTGAAAGTCGGGGGATGGCGCCCTTTACAATCCAATCATCCAATACAGTTCCCGCCGGTGCGCAATTGTGGCCCCCTCCATATTCTTACCTCTTATAGTGCTTTCTGTGTACATTTTTGCTGGAGCAGGTCAGTGTCGGGACCGGTTCAGTAGGCCTACCATAAAGTCTCGCGATTGACACGAAGCCACACTAATGCTGCGCCTACTCTTGCGCAACGTTCGGTTAGGGTCACAATGTGGGGGTTCCAGAACTGTGAAGCAGACGGGGAACTATGTATCAGTCCTGATGAAGTTCTTGGTTTGGAGCGCGATGTGAATGACTTTTGATTTTGTAACGAACTCTGGGATAGCTGACCAAAATATTTTTCATTTCGTTAGAAGTTAGCCGTTAAACTCGTAAGTCGTTAGTCGTAATTATGCACATCCCTGGTAGTTACCCGTGCTGGGGTGGTGTAGTTGCAGGATGCGCAAGAGTTCGCTCGACACTGCAGGGTTCGACAATTGCCCAGGGTCAACCACATCTACTGCCCCTACGGAGTCCTGAAATCGGTCTTAGATTAATTAATGTAACGAGGGGAAGGATATGACTGGGAAGTCGGCTGACCCCCACATGTCACTGTATAGGCCCGAAAAGCACTCCCGTCTCTACGAAATAGACGTCGAATGCTCTGCATATTCCAATGGGGATTGAGGATGCCGAGTCTTCATCTTTTCTTGTAGTGGTAACCCTTACCCAGTAGTCTACCATTGACGAATCCCTCAGAAGGTTTGTCATCCAGTCAAATGACGCGAAAACTCCAATTTTGGTGTACATATAATAACAATGACGAGCTTTACTACTAAGTTCAGGGTAATGGTGCTCGCACTGGCGCGGCGTTTGAGTTCGAATTCTTTCTAAACGTTGGCAGACACCGACAAAACTCCAGTGTCACTGCTAACGTGGAGTGGGGTGAAGTTTTGCCCCAACTGTGCCATTCAAGAGAATTCTAACCTCATTATCTAACCTATTCCAACGTAGTGTTAAGTTTGATTAAGATAAAGTTCAATGAAATTGATGACGGGGCGGCGATGTATTTGTGGAAAATGGTATTGAGCTACAAGCGAACCCGCCATGGTGGAGCGACCTACGCGTAGGTCATTTATACTAACACGGCAAACCCGCGCGGAGCGCTCGTGACTCTAGGGCATTGGGGAGTAGTACAGTGATAAACCCAACAACTATCTCGAAATTGTGTTGAACGTTCGTCTATAGCACGCACGAGGTGGTAGGATGACTTTATTGACTAAAGTTTCGGCGGATTCGCCCTCGTCGGAGTCTGAAACGGTCAAATGTACTTGGAAAATTAATCGGCCGAATGTAGATACTATCCTACAGAAATTCAGACAAATTTTCCAAAACGAATGGCACGGAAACATCGAACTTAGTGGCATACCTGTTTAAAAGTCCTCAGAAGACCATGTGATCAGTACTGCTGTAGAGCAGCTAAGCGGGTACCAGAGTGACAAAAAGTACCCTAATCAGAAGCCGAGTCTGATGTAGGGTTGGAGTTCCCGTGTTATATTTATACCTTCGTCCTTCCGGTTGATCTCGGTATCTCTCGCACTGATCCAGAACGCTTCCAGCGCTTTTCGCGCACTAGTCTGGGCCTCCCGCGCTAGGATCTCCACTCTCACCTCAAAATCATCTCCCTCAAGGCAAAGCGCTGGAAGCGTTCTGGATCAGTGCGAGAGATCCCAAGATCAACCGCAAGGACGAAGGTATAAATATAACACGGGAACTCCGACCCTACATCAGACTAGGCTTCTGATTAGGGTACTTTTTTTCACTCTGGTACCCGCTTTGCTGCTCTACTGATCACATGGTTTTCTGAGAACTTTTTATCAGGTATGCCACTCAGTTCCATGTTTGCGTGCCATTCGTTTTGGAAGATTTGTCTGAATTTCTGTAGGATAGTATCTACATTTGGCCGATTAATTTTACAAGTGAATTTGACCGTTTCAGACTCCGACGAGGGCGAATCCGCCGAAACGTTAATTAATAAAGTCATCCTACCCCCTCGTGCCTACTACAGACGAAGGTTCAACACATCGTTCTGATGCCGAGGTTTATCAAGAGTCGAACTTGGTGATTATCTCGAAATTATCTTCAAAATATGTAAACTAGGGGAGGGCCAGTCTCCTTTGACTGAATCTATGTTTTTTCACCCATAATGAAATTTTGATCATGAAATCGAGTGTTATTGTCTCAGGAAAAGGTACTCGGACAGTCGGGGCTTAGTACGTCGGCACAGTACCGTTAGTACGCGAGCAAAAAGGGTTCGACAGCATCTGTGCTGCAGCTGCTGGTAACAGAAGGATATGCTGGCAACGACTAGGAGCTCCTGCTGCTTGTGCTGGAGTACTAACGCTGTTTATCGTGGCACGCTTGCCATTGCCAGCCCCTCTCTCCTGGTGTCTGCTACCACTCTCCTGCATTGATTTTCTGATACGAATGAACACTGCAGCATCCTCTTGTACGACGGCGGCGGGTATATAAAGCGGCCCGTCTCACTGGGGGGACAGTTGGCCGTTTGAGGCTAGTCCGAGGTGGTGACTTTGTGTCCCTTCAAGGACGTTAATTTTGAACGCTGGGCGGATCATCCTCATGGCCCATCGCGAGGGAAGCCTCCTCGTCGTGGACCGTGGCCAAGATGATGCCCTTCTTGCGGACCGCGCCGAGGATGGTCTCCTTGCTGCTGGCCGTGACAAGAATTATACCCAACACCAGTAAGGAGGGTAGCAGTCCGAATTCTGTCGAGAATGAGCATTAGTACGCCAGCATACGTTGGCAGGATATGCTGCCGCAACCAGCAGCTCCCGCCAGGTTTGCCCTGGCCTACTAACGGTATTGTGCCGACGTACTAAGCCCCTACTGTCTGAGTAGGTTAGAGGGACATTTTCCACTTATGATCTGCCTCTCTCAAATGTCTACATTCCTTCATTTGGTCAACTGTAGGTTTTTGGATATTGTCGAAGGAACCATTCTTAACGGAAAAGTGTGTAAAAAGTTTAATGCTGTGAAAAATCTCAAATACTGTACGCTGAACACTATTTATTGATCTTTCAAAAATTTTCTGTTCTCTGTTTTCTGCCCATTTTTGGAGATTTTTTTATCTGTTTTCTGTTTTCAAAGAAAAATCCCGCACATCCCTGCTATATACAGTACCACGCATGTTTTTTTTTGCAAAAACGGCGTTTTGCGGCTTTTTTTGTGCTCACAAAGCGCAGCATCGCCATAACTCACTTGAAATTTGGCGAAATTAGATTTTCAAGGAGTTTTCGTGTTCCTCTCAGTCAGGCATTTGCAGCAATATGTGTAGAAAGTCTTTTGGACTCCGGCATTTTGTTGAAGAATGCCTTTTTTCTTTCTAAAATTCACATTGACCACAGGTCAAAACATGACAGATGTCTGCAATCATGACCGTCTGATCAGTTCATAGTGAGATATTTTGTAGTGCAATTATGCAATTTTCTATAAGCTTCTGGAAGTTGAATCTACCATTTTGTAACAATATCGTGTAGCACTCAACGACAGCAGTTCAGAAATGACTTCCAATTTGAAATCGGACTCCTTTGAAGCTAGTTATGGCGATGCGGCGCTTTGTGAGCGCAACAAAATCAAGCAAAACGCTTTTTTTTGCAAAAAAATGCGCGGTATTGTACACAGTACCGCGACATTTCCGGTCGGCACGTTTTTCTGCCGCGTTTTTCTGTGACAACTGTTCTCTTTGGTGTGACGCCGCGAAGTGAGGGTGTCCATCAGGGACAGTTGTCTTGCTATTTCCATAGCGTCCCGCCTGCGTATAACAAGGGACATACTCCACTCGCACTTCTTCACGTTAGGGCGACGCGCTCGAGCAGGCCGTGAGTATGAATGACTGCTCCACCCCTCTGAAGCCAACCTCTACGTTTGAGCGGAGTATAGACACAGGGGCTGGGGGACACGTGTGAGGAGTGACCAGGGTGGACCACAGTGTTTCGACGCCACGTACGCCCCGCGTCAACGCCAGATGGTGGCGAGCAACGAGCCGTAAAATTTTTCGCCACTGAAGTTGTCGCCTGCCCCCAGCCAACGCTCGCTACGACTCTTTAGATCACTTTAGGCTCGAATAGTGCAATACGGGTAATTTTCACAAGCAAATTTGCATCGTTCGTAGCACAGCTTGGTGCTCGAGTGGTCGATGTTACGACTGGGAATGAAATAAGTCATCAAATAACAATAGAGGGGATGGAGGTGAGAGGTGTGACTCGCGCCATCTAAAAATATTCATTCTCTCTGCACCGCTGGAACATTTTTGGACACAAAGTAGAGGGGACATCAAGAAATATATTCTGTGCGGAAACAAAGTTCCCATAGTCCATAGCGGAACTATGTGGGAGAAAGACGGTAAGAGAGGTTGCAAGATTTTGGGTAATTCTGGCTACCCCCACTTCCGCACAGTTTTTTTTTGTGTATTGATGTTGGGTATTTACGGAGAATTTTCGGCTTTTCTGACGCTCTCAATGATTTTTTTTTCTCAAAAGAAACTCTGAAATTATAACAAATTCTTTCGATCATGGCGGAGTGTCTACAGAAGCACGCCCAAGCACCCTCGTCGACGAGGGAAGGTGGGATTTTTTTAATTTTGAGAAAAAAAAACAGAAAACGTTAGGGAAAGCAAAAGCGGAGACATTTTCCTCACAGACGCACAACACTAATATACTTGAGGTCTTCACTGCAAATAAACGCAGAAATAACACGCAAAAATGAAAAAAACGGTGAGTGAAGACAACACTGGAGGAGAAATGCCGAACCAGACATATTGCCATTAGATAGTAGTAGTGGTATAGCTCGCCAGTAAACACGTCATTCCACATGTTTAAACATAGCATAACGTTTTATCTAATGGCCACTCCATTTAATTTTGCCATTTCACGTCTGTTGTGGTCAATATGTCTGGTTCGGCATTTTGCGTTTACTGAAGACAACAGTGGCAACAACTCGCAAAAATTGCCAACGTATGTATCAATCAATGGTCGTCTTGGAAGCGAGCCAGCCCTGGCTACACTGTATGTTCTTAAGGGCTATTCATACTCCTCAACGCCAGCGCGTCATGCACGTTGCTAGTGGGCGTTGCATCGGAATATGGAAACTCTCTACAGTGGAGTAGCGAGACCATAAATACCCCAGCGGCGACGCCATAGCGCAGCAGAATGAAGATGCCCCAACTGTGAAACGCGCACTCGGTCTCCACCACTGTAAATAATAGAGGATAGTTCAGAGGTTAGTTATCATGGAAAGGGGCGGATAGACTCTGGTTCATTTGAAGTGAACTCCTGTTTTCGATCATCACAGCGCGGAGCAGTGGCTTTTTCTTCGGAACCCTTTATCACTAGTTATATTTCACAGAGGCCCACCGCTCCGCTGCTCGTGATAATCAAAATCCACAGGTCACTAGGGGTTCGCCAGAGTATATGTACCGGCGTTGCTGCCAGGGCGTAGCGGACCGCGGCACTAGGTATCCTCTATATGAGAGTGAAATTCAGTCGGGCTGATTGCGTAACATCGGCATGGATCGGGAAGAGACTTCGAGTGCATTGTTCAAGGTTGGCGCCAACTCGGTGCACCTATGTTATAGCACATGGCACCGCGTTTGCGCCAACTTTCAACAGTGAACGCGAAATCTCTTCGCGATCCATGCCGACGTTATGTGTGCGCGTGTATGCTGAGTCACCTTTTCCCCAACACTTTCTCGTTGTCTCTTCCTCGCTCCCCACAAGCACGCAAAGGAGCCAACTAAACAAAGGATATGCATGTAACGTGGGCATGGATCGTGAAGAGACTTCGCGTTCACTGTTGAAGGTTGGCGCAAACTCGGTGCCATATGTTATAACATAGGTGCACCGATTTCGCGCCAACCTTCAACAGTGAATGCGAAGTCTCTTCACGTTCCATGCCGATGTTAAAGTAACAAAGCAATGTGTGCAATGAAAACACCTAAAAAATATCCCAGGTCACTCTGAGATTAGTTATCATATGTTTCTGTAAGACGATGCCATCGGTATGAATGTCTCGCACATCCAGCATATGTTCAGCTATTCCATTAATCATAATTTCAATGTATGTAATGTGCGAAGGCAAATTTCTGAAAGGTTTTGACAACTTGACCTGTACTTTTACTTAGTCGATGATGAAGTCATACTTCCTTTAACTTCTCACCACGAGACTGTGTATAGAATAGTGTTTTTATGGCGACAGCAGTGTCTGTGCCTTCCGAGGTTGTTAGGTGGAAATTTATTACTTCAGCCGACGTTCTGGATGCGTCGTTAGGACATAAAGTGCCAGTACAATAAAGTCAACCTTACACGACACGCCGAGTTCACCTTCAATTACGTGTATTCCTCTCTGTTCTATTCCTTCTTCAAATGTTTTGCCCAGACAACTTCAATCTCTGGAAATAGCAAAACCATGCTCGAGATTTCATCGCAACCAGATTTTTCGAATGCCGGCGCGGTTTTTCTCCTAATGTTTTTTCTGTATTTTCAGGTGACACTTTGTCACAAGAGATAGCATCTGGCTTCACTCGGGCACTGCCTTGGAGGTTCCACCTTCGATGCTACCATTCTGATGTCAGTCGCCGTTGTGTTGGGCTCCACGGCTCGCGTCGTCTGCGAAGAAACTCGTTTCACATCTTTCATTGTGGCCCACTCCTCTTGTTGCGGTTCCATCTATCGCCGGTTCTATCGCACTTTCGTCCGGTCACGTTTCAGGTGTCCTTGTCAAGCGGCCTCAACGATGTGCCCCTGTATTCCCCTCCTAACGACTATGTTGGAATAGGTGCCCGCGTTTTGCCCTTTTAGTGATTTGCATACAGAAAGGCTAGGATGAAATTGGTTCCTTGCTAGCAGGAAGCCAAGAAAAAAAAGGAGCTGTAGGTCCGACTTCCCATTTTTCGAAACTTCAATTGACTTATATCCATCACCGAAAGCTGATGCCCAGTTTGCTTCGTGAAGACAGCTTGGGTTCTGTGTAGCAGCTATGTTAGAGAACAAAAACTAGGAACTGGGAAACGGTGTGTTTCCCTTGCAGCCGTTTTTCGAAGGTGAAATGTTAGTCCGCGTGAAGCATGGTCTTTTCTACATTCGGTTTGTTCACATTCGTGTTCGAACGGTCACAACACGCGATTATATTCATTTTCGAGGTTTTCGCATTCAAGGCAGTTTTGAAAAGGGGGGATTTAAACTTATAAAGAAATGCAAGAATGCAAAAAACGTTAATTTGAGGAGAACCGACCACTTCAACTCTGAATGTTTTCAAATGGTGAACAAGCCTTTTGTCCCTTTATGTACGGCATCGATAGCAGTATCAGGTTATGACAGAAGTTCGTACAAGATTTTCTTTCATTTTACGATAATGTCTTTGCTGTTTGGTAAATCGTTTATATTTGTTAAAAAAGCACTTCTTTCTGGCCTACAAATCTTTCGCTTTTTTTTATCTGAGAAATTGTTTTTTGAATGGCTTTAAGACTTCAAAATGAAGTGTTCAGAATGGAACGTTGGTAATCCTCGACATTCGCTTTTTTTCGCTTTTAAACGCTGCATTTAGGAGAGGTGCGATTCTACGGTCTAGCCGTTTGTAGCGAAATCTATACCAAATGAGTCCCTAGCAATGACGTTTTTAAATCCGAGTTTGTAGCTGCAAATGAATTTCCCAACCGAGTTACGGAGGTGTTTCTCAGTTGGCCGGTAAGGTAAGGGTACCCCCTATAGTTAGTTGTACACGGACGAAGTCTTCGAAAGTTTTTTCAATTTTTTTCGTACGTTTTCATTCGTTCAAAATTTCGTCGAACCATTTTTTTTCTCAAATCTCTTTTGCCTGAAATTTCGTCTAACGGATTGTTTTTTAATTTTCGTTCAGGACCTGATTTTCAAATTTCTATCAAACATTCCCTCGATTTTCGAAAAGCTTCTCAAACTCTAGGTTACGCTGCTTCGTAATTCCTCAAGACGAGTAGTCGTGGGCGTGATCGAACAATTTGCCTCTTTGAATAAGTTGTGCTTGGAAGCGGAAAATATAAAACCCTTCTCGCTCACATGATTTCGGGCGGAATAAACAGCGGAGCGGTCGGTCTTTATAAAATGTAACACCGATTACGAGTTTTCGACATGATAAGCCCGATAGTAATAACTTCGACTAGCTTGAAATGATGGAGAAGGGCTGTACATGTCTAGACTAGAATACTCGCGACTTGAGTCAAAATCGAACACGTGTGGAAAAACCATTTTATGACTGAGCGTTGTGAATAAAGCGTCGGGCCCAGCCTCGAAAAAAATCCGAAATTTCAAACTAAATCCGAAAAATGTTCGGAATTTCCAACGACTTTCGGAAAAAAAATCGGAATTTCGACTAGTCTCGAAATTCGTTAGTTCTACCTTAAAAATTTAAGAGGTTTTTTCTAATTCTTCCATTTGGAATTTTTTCGAACGATTTTTTTTGCAATCTCGTTCGTGCGAAAATGTTTCGGAAGAAAATTTTCAAATTCTCGACATTTTAGGTTTTTTTTTCGACATTGTAAAACTATGTATTGTATTCCCATCAAACAATTTTCATGGGGCTTAGAAAAAATACTTTGAATTTGGCTTAAAACTTCTCTTTGAAGGTTAATTGGGGTCTTGAACAAGAATCTGTGATCCGCTTCTCGATATTCTTAGGCTTAATGTATGTTACGGTAGACGTTATGCCATTCGGCTGCCGCAACCTACATACCTTAGTGTTTTGGAAAAAAAATGTAAACATATCTCAAATTCGTCCTCATCACTCCAACTGACCTCCACCGACAAGTATTCAGCTAGATCTGAGACTTCTACCAAACTACCGTCTACATACCGCAACCTACCGTAATCGTAATGTATCAGAAATCGATGAATAGGCTTCGGTTTTATGTCGGGCATCCCAAGTATTCCCTACAGAGAAGTGTTGAGCAAGGACAGCAATTGGGAAGCCATCAGAAGTCTTTCGAAATTCGACAAGTAGACTCCAAACCCATATTCAAAATCTCAATTAACCATTAGAAAAAAATTCTAAACCATTTCACCCCCCCCCCCACCGCCAGAAAAATGCTTCTTTCCTAGTAAATGGCAGGACTCCCTCGAAGAAACCTCTCCGTAACTCGGTTGGGAAAGTTCTTTCGCAGCTGCAGACATGGATTGAAAAATTGATTGCAAGTATATGGGTGGGAAATAATTTCGTTACGGACGTCTAGATTGTCCAGCTGCGCTCGTTTTGTTCGGCCGCTCGCAACGTAGTCCCAACAAGCAGTTCCTCTGAGAGTAGAGGGGCGAGTGAAGGTGCAGCATTTCCTGTATCGTCATCATAACTCTAGTAATCGTTCCAGAAAATGATACCGAAGAAGAAAACTATGGTGAACACTGTCTTTGAACGATCACTTCCAATGCTCTTCCGAATAACCTTCCAGCATTCCTCATTGTGATTACAAACGGAACCCAAACCTTGCGCTGCAAATTGATCGTTAGCCCCTCTTCGAAAATGTTGATCAGGAATCTCGACAGCTTTCTCTTCCGCTGGGAAACATTCCGACAAAAAATGCTGAAGAGAGTAAGGGCCTGTCCACTTGAGGAAACTCGCTCGTCTCTCTCAGCAGGCTTAACTCTAAACTTAGCTGAATCAAGCAGTCAGTTATGTATATCAGGGTATCTCAAATAAAGATTCTTAGACTAAACTCAATTCATGAATTGGCCGTTTTTCTTCAACAGATGATTGAAATCAGTGCACAGGTCTTGTTTCGCGCTCTTCGTGATTTCCCTCCGCTTCCTGACCCACGGCTAATTTAGTATATAAACCCACGATTTTGAGGTACAATTCAAAGTTAAGGTATCAAGTTCAAATTGGAAAAGGAAATCTTCAGAAATTTTGTTTGAAAGATTCTATAAACTATTTTATAAAATTCTAAGTGATCACAAGGCCTAGGCAAAACCAAACCTCTCCAGCCGCTTCGCGGCTGGAGCGATAGGAGCGACCTGCATCCATTTCCAGCCTCCTGCCCTAAAATGAGCCCCCTAGCTCAATTTTAAGTGTACCAACAAGATCTTGTACGCCGTCTGAAAAAAGGAGATTAACAACAAAAACGCGCGATCTTTCAATTTTTACTCGGAAACCAGTGAACCGTTCTAAACCATTTTTGGGTTCGTGTGCCAACTTTTTGCGCTCTTTTTAATGCAGTTGAGCTCTAATTTCTACGTTCACTCTATACTGAGATTTCGAAAAAGGGGGTTGCGCGCGTGGCCTATTCAAAACCAAATCTGGTGCGCGCTTGGCGCGCACCACAATTTTTTGAAAAAAATGTTCAAGCTGCCGGAGTATACTCGGTGCCCGCGGAACCGTAATCGCTTGGCTCTGAGCCACAAATGATTTGGAGTATGACAAAATCTTCTTTTTTAGTAAATATTTCAGTAAATTGTCATATTACCTTTGCTGATGAATATACTGCTCCATTTGGACAAGTCAGTGGTTGAGAATGAAAAGGTAATCTGCGGCTCAGGCCTCTGTCATAGTTGGCTGAGCCGACGTAGCTAGCCCGGTCGATACACACAGGAAGCATTGGAAATGGGGTGCAAAAAACTCCCGGTGCGGCCGCCGTCACCCGCCAACACCCGTCCGGTCGATACGTATGAATGAAATGGTGGGGTGAGGTTTCCGACGTGATTGATATCCATTCTTAACGTGGATGACGGAGGTGAGAAAAACGCCGGGTGGGCGGGCCGATAACAAAACATTGCGTATCACTAACAAGCTATCCACCCTGCTACCTCCGTTTCTTCACTTCACTCTCATTCACTATTTCTCTGAACTGGTGCAGTCCCGTTGGTTACGTAGGATTTTTTCAACCTCACCCCACCATTTGATTCATATGTACGTATCGACCGGGCGGGTCTTGGTGGGTGTTGGCGGGCGACGGCGGGATACAGCACGCCACGGCGGGTGTCGGCGGTTTACAGATGCAAATAGCGCCATCTCTGGCAAGGGCCTCACACCGCTAACAGGCAAGCACGGACTGATGGGGAAGTTTGTGCACAAAAATATATCTATTAAAGCAATGTAATGGTTTTTCTTTCATTCATTATTACTATTATTATTATTATTTATTCACTTATTCAATGTTCACCCATTTAGTTCAGTTACACCTAAATTCAATTTCTTGTACCTTGTATCAACCTTATTTACTATTTCATCCGTTTTTCATATACTTATGTATTTCATGCCTTGATTGCACTTTTGCAATCATTCAAATCTTTGCACTTGCGTTACTTTTTACACGTTTTTTGTTTGAAATATATGTGACCATTCTTGATCACCTCTCCTGACCGAGTTGATACGGAACAGGCTTTTGTCTTTCCCATTGGCAAAGCAATTAGCCTGGGACAGCTTGGCGTGCCGAACCTTCTGCTACCTGTAATGTGAAGGGACGTCCTTTCGTCGCGCCGCAACGAGCTGGTCGCAGTGCGACGCCTGCGAGAGATAATTAATTAAGGGGGTCCATGCTCCCCATTGGCAAACTACGGCTATGTGCAAACCATCCTTAACAAGGCATTCTATAATGATTTTATCCTAAAGGCTACCACCCACTCTGCATGGTGCGTCCCATTCTGGAACAATGTCAAGCGTCTTTTTCGTGTCGTTACTGCTTAAAATTATTACAGTCATCACTAACGACCCCTTACCGTACTTCAACTCAAGAAGAATATTCGTGAGTGAACTATGATGCTAAACAAATTCGTCCCGATAGACCATCAAAATTTCAGTTATTTCGGCTCCTTCTCGGCCTCCATTCACAATGAAGAGACAGTTGGCAATACTCGTGCAAGAGTGAGTAACGAACGGATGATTCAACGGTTTGAGAAAAAATCAGTATGATAAAGAAAATATAAAGGGCAAACCTAAAGATCTTAGCTGAAATGAGATTGTTTACAGGGGTTCTCAATGTGATAGCAAAATACTCCACAACTTACTCTTTCATGCATCAGTACCTAAATTTCGACTTCTCACTCCCGTTTTTGAACCTAGTCAAGCTAGTTCGCATGATCGGGTTCTTTATTGAAAATTTTGTTTGGCGTAGTGAACTAGGGTAAGCCAATTCCGTTTTCCGAATTCAGAATTCCGAAAAACAGGTTCGTAAGCCGGAACGAATTGCCATTATAACGTCAAATTCTTCTCCTTCTGTGATCACACTTTTAACATGTGTAAGGGCCTACACAAATAGCCTTTCTACCTCATTGCGAGCCAGTCGAAAAAAGTCTTATCGGGCCTATTACACCCCAATCTCCCTATAAGTCTAATATTTTGCCATGACCGACCGCTCCGCTTCTTGCTCCGCCCGGACTCACCTGGGCAAGCAGGGCTTTGTGTTCGAAATTCGAGTAGCCAGTCATCCTCAAGAGTCGATTAAAATTAGAAGCAGGAGATTAAAACCTCACAGTTGTAATTGGATACGAAGAAAAAACCTAAATTATATTATTGATTCTATCAAAAAGGGGTCTTCCAAGCAAAAGAGGTTTGGTTGGCGTCAGAAACGTTCCAACAAAAAGGAAACAATATTCAAGTAAGATGATGAGAGTCTACAAAAAGAGAACAATATTTTCTGAGACTGATTTTCTTGGCCGATACTTCTTAACAGCGAAAACAAACCGTTGCGGTGTTTCACACGGAAGCACTTTGTGGTTCCAAAAATAGTCCTGACTACGCGAGAACCGTTAAAATGTATGTGCATGTAAACCTAATACTTACCATCAGAATAGAAGATGATGTCGTAAAGACCTAGACAGACGGTTAGGTCTAGCTGTAAGGAAAAGCGAAACTATAGAGTAGAATTACAGCATTGAGCAAGAGTATTCCCGTAAAATCTCGTGAAACGAATAGAAGCCTTCCTCGTAAAAGACCACAACGGTTTGTTTTTGCTGTTAAGAAGTATCGGCCAAGAAAATCAGTCTCAGAAATTATTGTTCACTTTTTGTAGACTCTCATCATCTTACTTGAATATTGTTCCCTTTTTGTTGGAACGTTTCTGAAGCCAACCAATCCTCTTTCGCTTGGAAGACCCCTTTTTGATAGAATTGTTCACTTTTTCTTGATATTACGAAGTAATATCTCTGGAAAATCTTCAATATTTTTCCAATAGGATAGATTGATATGATAATCAGTAAGTAATCGACTTGTTCCGCACGCTACAAGTGACGCGCTACTCACTTTACGACTTTTTTGACGATGACGTCATAAGATGCTCTCTGTACTTTACATGACATCCTGATGACATCATCAGGTGCCCTCTCTACTTTACACGACATCCTGGTGACGTCATCAGAGGCCCTGTGTACTTTACACGACATCCTTATGTCGTCATCAGATGCCGTGTATACTTTACACGACATCCATACGACGTCATCAGATGCCCTGTGTACTTGGCACGACGTCCTGATGACGTCATCAGATGCCGTTTGCACTTGGCACGACCTTGATGCGACGTCCTGATGACGTCAGCAGATGCCCTATGTACTTGGCACGACGTCCTGATGACGTTAGCAGATGTCCTATGTACTTGGCACGACGTCCTGATGATGTCATCAGATGCCTTATGTACTTGGCACGACGTCCTGATGACGTCATCAGATGCCCTATGCACTTGGCAAACCTGGGCACGACGTCCTGATAACGTTGTCGGAAGCCCCCTGTAATTGGCACGACGTCCTGATGACGTCATCACATGCCCCATGCACTTTGATGACGTCATCAGAAAGTAACAAACTTGTTAGTCATTTCCCCTGTCCCTTCCCTACAAAAAAGTACAGCCTACAACGTGCTTTAGCGATTTGATCTACCAACTGATAATATCACTTGATATGGTAAGCAGTAATAAGTGAAGCAGTTAATGCTAAACAGTAAGTAACAAACTTGTTAGTCGCTTCCCCTGTCCCTTCCCATCGAAATTACAGCCTACGTGTTTTAGCGATTTGGTCTACCAACTGATAATATCACTTGATATGATAAGCAGTAATAAGTGAAGTAGTTAATGTTAAACAGTGAGTGATAAACTTGTTAGTCACTTTCCTTGTCCCTTCCCATCGAAAAGTACAGCCTACAACGTGTTTTAGCGATTTGATCTACCAACTGATAATATCACTTGATATGATAAGCAGTAATAAGTGAAGTGGTTAATGTTAAACAGTAAGTAATAAACTTGTTAGTCATTTTTCCTTGTCCCTTCCCATCGAAAAAGTGCAGCCTACAACGGTTTTTAGCCATATTTGATCTACCAACTGATAATATCACTTGATATGATAAGCAGTAATAAGTGAAGTGGTTAATGTTAAACAGTAAGTAATAAACTTGTTAGTCATTTTCCTTGTCCCTTCCCATCGAAAAGTGCAGCCTACAACGTGTTTTAGCCATTTGATCTACCAACTGATAATATCACTTGATATGATAAGCTGTAATAAGTGAAGTGGTTAATGTTAAACAGTAAGTAATAAACTTGTTAGTCATTTTCCTTGTCCTTCCCATCGAAAAGTGCAGCCTACAACGTGTTTTAGCCATTTGATCTACCAACTGATAATATCACTTGATATGATAAGCAGTAATAAGTGAAGTAGTTAATGTTAAACAGTAAGTAATAAACTTGTTAGTCATTTTCCTTGTCCCTTCCCATCGAAAAATGCAGCCTACAACGTATTTTAGCCATTTGATCTCCCAACTGATAATATCACTTGATATGATAAGCAGTAATAAGTGAAGTAGTTAATGTTAAACAGTAAGTGATAAACTTGTGAGTCACTTTCCTTGTCCCTTCCCATCGAAAAGTACAGCCTACAACGTGTTTTAGCGATTTGATCTACCAACTGATAACATCACTTGATATGATAAGCAGTAATAAGTGAAGTGGTTAATGTTAAACAGTAAGTACAAACTTGTTAGTCATTTTCCTTGTCCCTTCCCATCGAAAAGTGCAGCCTACAACGTGTTTTAGCCATTTGATTCTACCAACTGATAATATCACTTGATATGATAAGCAGTAATAAGTGAAGTAGTTAATGTTAAACAGTGAGTAATAAACTTGTTAGTCACTTTCCTTGTCCCTTCCCATCGAAAAATGCAGCCTACAACGTGTTTTAGCGATTTGATCTACCAACTGATGATATCACTTGATATGATAAGCAGTAATAAGTGAAGTGGCTAATGTTAAACAGTAAGTAATAAACTTGTTAGTCATTTTCCTTGTCCCTTCCCATCGAAAAGTGCAGCCTACAACGTGTTTTAGCCATTTGATCTACCAACTGATAATATCACTTGATATGATAAGCAGTAATAAGTGAAGTGGTTAATGTTAAACAGTAAGTAATAAACTTGTTAGTCATTTTCCTTGTCCCTTCCCATCGAAAAGTGCAGCCTACAACGTGTTTTAGCCATTTGATCTACCAACTGATAATATCACTTGATATGATAAGCAGTAATAAGTGAAGTGGTTAATGTTAAACAGTAAGTAATAAACTTGTTAGTCATTTTCCTTGTCCCTTCCCATCGAAAAGTGCAGCCTACAACGTGTTTTAGCCATTTGATCTACCAACTGATAATATCACTTGATATGATAAGCAGTAATAAGTGAAGTGGTTAATGTTAAACAGTAAGTAATAAACTTGTTAGTCATTTTCCTTGTCCCTTCCCATCGAAAAGTGCAGCCTACAACGTGTTTTAGCCATTTGATCTACCAACTGATAATATCACTTGATATGATAAGCAGTAATAAGTGAAGTGGTTAATGTTAAACAGTAAGTAATAAACTTGTTAGTCATTTTCCTTGTCCCTTCCCATCGAAAAGTGCAGCCTACAACGTGTTTTTTGCCATTTGATCTACCGTTGTAACTGATAATATCACTTGATATGATAAGCAGTAATAAGTGAAGTAGGTAATGTTAAACAGTAAGTAATAAACTTGTTAGTCACTTTCCTTGTCCCTTCCCATCGAAAAGTACAGCCTACAACGTGTTTTAGCCATTTGATCTACCAACTGATAATATCACTTGATGTGATAAGCAGTAATAAGTGAAGTAGTTAATGTTAAACAGTAAGTAATAAACTTGTTAGTCACTTTCCTTGTCCCTTCCCATCGAAAAGTACAGCCTACAACGTGTTTTAGCGATTTGATCTACCAACTGATAATATCACTTGATATGATAAGCAGTAATAAGTGAAGTAGTTAATGTTAAACAGTAAGTAATAAACTTGTTAGTCACTTTCCCTGTCCCTTCCCATCGAAAAGTACAGCCTACAACGTGTTTTAGCGATTTGAGCTACCTACTGATAATATCACTTGATATGATAAGCAGTAATAAGTGAGGTAGTTAATGTTAAACAGTACGTACTCATTGTCTACCTACTCACCAACCTGCTTATCTATCCACATACCAACTTACCTGCCTGTTCAACTGATCGCCTGCGACCATTGGCAGTGACCACTACTAAGGGTGCGTAACGCACGAGGAAGCAGGAAGCAGGAAGCACGAAGCAGCAACAGCGCACAACAAGAATTTTTGATAAGGACTCGCCGACCTAACTTTGTTAGTTTTGAACCGATTTGGCTCAAATTTTGTCAGCATGTGCCTCCTGGACCCTCTCACCTATATCCCGCCCGATGGAAATCTCTGGAGAATTTGTTTAACAGGTTTTATTAATTACTTTACAGAATTCTAAGTGATCACAAGTCTCGGGCAAAACCAAACCTCTCCAGCCGCTTCGCGGCTGGAGCGATACCACGGTGCAAAATAAGGAGTGGGCATATTGATATGGGGGGGGGGCGTGTAGGAGTTTTCTTTTGTGGAAGCAGTACGTACAATACCGTGAAAAGTGTGTGACGCCGATCACTGGATCACTGGCAACCGCGACGCTGCTATGATTGCTTTATCATCATATTAGAGCGGTCGTTGCTAAGGAAACATAATGGTAAGAATGGAGAAACAACCGCTCCGCTCCAAAGATAGCGAGATAAAAGCTACAACGCATCTTCCTGGAGATAAGAAACGAACCACAGTGATTGAGTAGAACATCCCCAGAAACTAGCTTCGGAAGCAGCGTGTAGAACGGCCGCACATGAAATTTTGCCAAAAAAAGGGGCGTGGTATCTGGAATACATAGCCAGTGTAGGTCTGGATTTGATAATCGTGAAGGGACCTCCATAAGTAATACTGATATAATTCCCCCCAAATACATGTGCTATCTAGAGCGAAATTTGCTCGGTTCATTTCGAACATGGGCGGAGAAGGGGAAGAGACAGCGGGATCTTATTGGGAGCTGGAGAGATCAGCGTACATGCTCGTGGTAGAAGCAAGTGGATTTCGCTAGGAAAAAAGTATTTAAAATGTATTTTCTAATGCACTAGTGTCATTAAATGTCCAGAGGAATAGATGGAAACTTAATTCCTACTCCGATCTCAGAAAAATCCTGATTCTTGTTCCGAGTACCGAATTAAAATTTTGGAAAATTTGAAACTTGCTTCGTTTGCCGAATTCCTATTCCCGAAGATCTGAATGATGTTCCGATTTCCGGAATTCGGAACTTTAGTTAATTTCATTCTCCACCGGAAAGACGAAACTTTCAATTATCTGAAAAGCCTCAAGCGCAAAATCATTTCAAAATTTGCTTACTTTCTTACTCCAAGCTCAATGCAAAGTCCTCTCCACGAAAACTACAGTATTTTTCCCCGGATTCAAAATTAGCCTTCGCAGTTTGCGGAAGCAGCACGCGCCGTGCAAATTCGCACGAGTTTGCTCGTTTCGCCCATATCAGCTGACTGGATAAGTTCTCTTTGACTGTATACTGGTTTTTTCATGTTCTAGGTATGTTTCCAACTATGTTTAGATATGATATCCTTTGGTAAGCAAGGTCGAGGACATTATTCGAGATCTCTACATTTTCAGTTTGTCACGAGCGAGCGCACCTTTTTGCCGCGTCATTATCAACAGTTGGAGAGCCTTGCCTGATTTTTTTCCTTCAGGCTCGCCCGACATAAAAAAAACAGGAGAGCCACGAAAGAGTTCATGCTCTGAATTGAGTACTAAAACAGTTACGGGCATATCGCAAAGAACACAAAGCAAGTCCAAACCGAGTAGGAGTGCAAAATGAAATAAAAGTTAACCACCTTTCAACGAATCCGTTTTTTCTACGGTTTCAGTTATTATTTGAGCACTCGGAAACAAAGCTTACCTACTTACCCTTACATCAATAAATTAAACTTGATTGTAAACGGATAGAAAATAAGAAAAAAAATCATGAAACCTTCCTTAATCAGAAGATGTAGGCGAGGCGAGCAAGCTCGTACATAAAGTCTGTCCGAACGAGACTGTCCACGCACACTGTCGGCGTGCGTGTCAAGCGGCAGTGGCAAAGACATTCTTCGGACTTGTGATTTGATTAGTTGCGATCTTAGACGAATAGGGAACGATATCTCATTCAGCTGTCTGTAGCCGTACAAGTGTTCGTCCGAAGACTGCTTTGGCGACGGTGGCCCGACACTCACGCCGACCGCGGGGGCGGGTAGTCCCATTGAGTCACATTTTACGAAATTTTGCGGCACGTGCTGAGAGCGTACGTGCCATACGGTTTTTTTTTTCATGCGCGTACTGGCAAGGCGAGGGGTCCTGCTCAGCGGTGTGCGGCAAAGGAATTTAAAGTTTCGGCTAACGGCAACGGCAAACTCCGAAAATGACCGGCAAACGGCCAAACTTGTTTTGTGCTATCATGCACCGACATTTGCTTGGTCGGGTGATGTTCCACGCAATATGTGCCAACTACTATGCGCCTGGTGTTTCACTAGCCTTTAGAGGAAGAAAATTTTCCGCTATCAAAAGCCACTTGAAAGTCTCAGGTGATCAGAGAATGCCAGTAATGCCGTTATTCATGTGATCTTTATAGAGTCACTATCAAGATCAACAAGGTGGAAGCCTATCCTACGCCAGAAAAAAATCTGTTAATTCCTACCACTAAATGAAGTTTCCATGCAAATCAATGCTAGGGATCCAAAGGATGGGCGTCTTTTCGAGCGGACCAAAATGTGGTAGACTTGCGAAGGATTTGCGAAGGATCTGAAAGGGACTTGCGGCCAGTGCGACCGAGCCTAGTAAATCCAGGGACGTGCAGCAAAGCGTAAGTGAGCTTGGTGCGGTGGGGGTGTGCACCTACCCAAGGACAGCGGCCGATACCGGTGCGACATTCAGTTGCGAATAGATGGATGAATACGCGATGATTGGTTTATATTTATGGCGAAAGACAGCCCACACCTAGCTTATGACCGTGGTCACTCAAAATTTTTTACTGTAGGTAGCATGTCGTGGACTCACGATTATCTGTCGCTCACTTGAAATGGTTTCACTTGTGAGGCAACAGGAGAGGAAAGAGACTAGTCTTGTTGAATGCAGTGCTCACGATGAACGCACACTCCGACTCTACACAACAAATCAAGAGATGCGAAGGGCACGTTGATCGAATACACAGAACTAGGGGCATCCGAAGACAGTTCGACTGTCACATGTGACGCACGCGACGTAAAGCCGCTGCGCTCACTTCTCCGCTCGAGTGCCGCGTGCAGTGCGTTTAGCCAGCCAGAAGACTGCTCTTGGGCGCTTCCCTTTGCGTATATTCGGCCTACAAGCCGGCAGAAGGCCTATTACAACAACGATGTCGGCTAAAAGCGAGCGATAAGTCGCGCTTTGCGGTCCCAAACCTAAATGTGGTGTTCTCGCAGGACCCACTTCCCCTGTGGCTACAGAGGAAGTGGGTGGGGCGAAACCACCACGTTCAAGTTCTGGGGCATGCATGCATATACATATTGCTATTGGTTGCTCATTTTAAGCCGGTTTTCGACACTGCTGTTGGGATATGCCTCGGACCTCTCGTTTTCTGGTGAAACGTTGAAGGCGGTTTCAATCGTTACCTTTGAAGATTTTTCGTTTTTTCATCCTTACACCGTTTCTCAACAAACTCAGCTCTGCCACTGAGTTAACCCTTCGTTTCAGCTAACGATCTCCAAATATTGTTGAACACTACCTCTAATGACCGCTGCGAACATTGTTCAATTCCAAAAAAATTGGACAATATATTTGCGGAATTGATCAACTTCCTGTCCCAATTATTACCATCAGCCAACCAACCGACCATAAGCGGACCGATTTACACGAGTTCGCAACCGGTTTGTGTGTTGAAAAAATAATGCTTTCTCGCTACAACTTTGATACCACTTGGTTTTGTAATCTTGGAACCTGCAGGAATCGGAAAGCTCCCGAAACAGGTTTTTTTCAATTTTGGCATTTCTTAGGGTTTTAGAAATTGATAATTAAAAAAAGGACATTTGGAAGCTTCCAAACAACTTAGAACTTGAATGTACTCCTTTGAATACCTGGTCAAGAGCTTATAGGAGAGTTTACAATTTCATCCGTTACCGATTTTATCGACAAAATTACACAATACATGAGCTGGAATTAGTCAAAATAATCATTTGTAACAGCTCCGAACCGCTGACCAATACAGATACTGCGGTGAGGGCAAATCCTGTTGTTTCAACGCATCTTTGCCAAAATTTTGCCGTTTTAGACGAAATTTTCGGCAAACGGCAACGGCAACGGCAAAGCCCAAAAATGGCCGGCAAACGGCAAACGGCAATTGCCGCACACCCCTGGTCCTGCTCCACCAGATTCGAGCTGCGGCAAGTGTGGACAGGCGGCTACTGAGGACATGCTAACTGCTGAGAAAAGACATGCTAGCTTCTAATGTCTGTGACTACATATGCCCCCATCAGACTATGAGATGATGCACGAAGATCGTGGTCCTTCTTTCGGAGCTGAGTGGTCAGCGAGTCGTAATAATAGCTACTTGATGTCGTTGAGATGAAATGGTCTGTTTTCGGCAGAGTTCATTATGAACCGTATTGTTTCTCGGCGCGCATAATGGGAGTGTCGTGGCTGAGGTCGTCCTTGATTCAGTTTGGCTTGTGTTTCTGCGATTGCGCGCACATTGCGTGGTGGTTTTCACACCGTTTTCGCTTGAGGTGAACGGTCGGTCCTCGATGAGCCTGTTCCTGGCCTCCTCCCTCTCAAAAGCCTTCCTGTTTGCCCTTTCAAATCTTGTTATTCCTTCCAGGGCAGCTGCCTTAGCCGCCTCTCGGCTCTGATCCCAAGCATAACTTGTTTCAAGGAATCCGCTCTACTTTCGCTGTCTTTTCGATTACTATGGAAACTTCAACGGTCTTTGTTTTTTCATTAACAGCGCAGTTTCGTATCACTTTCGATTACTTTTTCTCTTCACCTTTGAATCATATTGGTGCATCAAGGTGTTTCCTAATCTCCCTAACCTGATTTCTCGATGGGCTGCTTTATTTACACGTGATGCCTAAGCATTCGGCTCCTCCCTCTCTACTAAACGTAACTTCCGCGGTAGTTTCCAAAAGTGCATTGGGTTTCGCATGGGGTTCATGGTGTTTCTAAGGTTTATTTTCGTAACAAATTTCTGATGGGCTGCATTAGCCCACTTATGAGCTACCCAGACCTTGAGATCGACCGCGTTCGGGTGAGTCATTCATTTTACCTCCTTTGCATAAGTGAGCTGAACTTGTGGGATAAGTAATAGACTTTCTCTTATTAGGGGGAAATTTCGCGATCTCTTCCATACAATTGGTTTAGCATTATTAGTTATTGTTTTCAGTGTCACAATTTCGATTTCATATTACTGTCGAGGCATTTCTGCGTTTTCTTAGAATATTCTAGCGGCCTTCATCTTTGCAATGTATCCGTGTTTCGTTGAATAGCGGCATAATGTGTATGTCTATGAAGCTTTGCTGCTTCGGATTCCCTTTGATGAGGACAGAAATCCCGCAACATTTCAATTTGGAAGATCTTTCTAATATTGTTGCACACAAACGTAGTTTTCGAAAAATATTCGGGAGGTTTGTCGAAATTTTTTTCTTTCGTTCGGAAAATCCCTGTCCAACTTTTTCTCAAATTTCGTTCGTTCGAATTTTTTTCGAAAGGAAAAAGTGTATTTCTGTCCGTTCGGCATTTTTTCCGAGTTGTACAGCTACAGGCTATAAAACCGCGAAATTCACATGGTTACTACGCGTGCTAATGCAAAGCAGAGGTTAGAGACAGTGAGAGAGCGTAGTGCAGACGGAGGCTGCAGCATCGCGCGCGCCGGACGCGCCCCGAATGGTGAAAATTACGACGTCATATAGAGATTATACTCTCTAAACTGTTATCACAAGGTAGCTGGGTTAAACACAAAACTCAGATGTCAGGCAGTACTCGAAGCTGCAAGGCGTGCAATGCAGGTTCGAGCCCTGCCTGACATATGAGTTTAGGGTTCAACCCATGAAAAGGCATTAAACATTCAATAGACATCAAATTTACATCTCTAAATCGACTCTTGATTCCTGGAGCAATACTCCTGATTGAAGAAGTGTCATCGGTCCAAAAGAAGAAGGTTGAAAGGAAATTTCGATTTGCATGAATACAATCGACGCGGATCGCACTCACCTTTTTGCCCCCTTCCTTGACGATAATGTTTGTGCAAACTCGATGCGCGTATGTTCTAACATATGCGCAAACGGGGTAAAGAGGGAACGAAAAAACTCATTGCAATCCGAGCCGACTGCAGGTGGCACTTCAAGACCTCACTTACAGTCCACACGAATTTGTGTGTCGGTTTTGATTCAAACTTGTCGGTGCACAATGTACTGATGCTAACTCGGTGTTCGTAGCATACCTTGGAAAAGCGACCGACACACCGGTCCGCGTCGACTGTAGTTGCTTGTTGTCGAGCATTGGAGTTGAGTTACATGCAAGCTAAGTTGTACTTATCTAAATTGTCTGTTACTATTGTCGATCTATAAACGCTGGAATCTCAAGTTGAAGCTCCAGGACAGCTCCAGAGTATTTTTCGTGAAGAATACTGCCAGAGTGCAACCATCGCGCTTCCTTTCAAAGTATCAGCTCAGAATCCCAAACATTTATTCTTCTACGACGTTTGAAGCACGTCAAAGAAGACCGCCCGCAAATATTGAGACCCAGTGACGAATCTTTTCAATACTATATATAGCCTCGTAAACCGTTTTGAGAAGGCAGATCCTTGAATGATAATCTAGCGCAAGGAAGAAAAGCGCTACATTACATCCTCTGTTTTGAGGAGAAATTTATTTTCGTTCATCGCTGGCGTCTGCGGGCGTATGATGCGTCTCCTTCTCTCCCCACATTCTCTCGCTGTCTCTATCCTCGCTCCGCAGAAGCGCGCGAAGGAACAGGGTGAATTCGGCTCCGGAACAGAGGATATGTCAGCCGCAAACGTGAGAGTCATTAATATGAGAATCATTAAAAGATTCTAATTTTGAAAAGAGTTTGGCAGAAGAAAGACAAAAAGGAAAAACGAAGCTTCTCCACCTGGGTAATAGCAATGCTAGCAGTAAATATACTGTCAAAGGCTGTCAGATCCAAGAAGATGACCGAATAACTGATTTAGGGTTCACTATTACTACAAGTCTGGGTTTGGTAAGCACCGTGAATCTATCTCAAATAAAGCAACTTTTGCTATGAATAATATTTTGAGGGGTTTGTCAACTTGCAATCCCTCTGTGCTTATCAGAGCTTACACCACGTATATAAGGCCTCTACTCGAGTACGGTACCCCGGTGCGCAACCCCGCCAAACTCAAGAACATAAATAGATTGGAGAAGATACAGAACAATTTTACTAGAAGAGTTCTTATCAGACAGCATGGCTTCATTTATGGGCAATTGCCCTCCGCTGCTGACAGAAATGCACTCTTTGGCCTTAAGCCTTTGGCTCTCAGAAGGAAGAAGAATGATTTGTTTCGTCTTTTTCTAGCGGTGTGATTACAATTACACTAATCAAACAAAATAGGCGTGGTATTCGAATGCTTTTCGAAGGATTACAAATTTTTCTCGTAAAATTATTGAGTCTTGTGGAACCTTTTCTGCACCTTCCTCTTCTCCCTTCGCAAAAGTGATGGAAGACAAAACACTTTTTCGAGCGTATGCTCTGCCTTTCAAGCAAATTCTACACAAACATCAACAAAATTATATGTCTGACTATGAGTGCCCTTTTCTCAAACTCCCACGGAGAGTTCGAGCTCAAACGGCCCCTCTTGGTTGCCCGTGTTTTGAATTCGTCGTGTATGTGTAGATCTTTGATGTCTGGTGAGAAATCCGCTGTCTGTCGACCTTGTCTGAATTTTGGCCAATTTACTGCCTCTTCTGCATAGTTGCCCAATACGTATTTATCAGGTCAGTATTTCGAAAGAATGTTGACACAGTTTCGAGCCTCAACCTCATTTTCTGACAAAAAAACTTGGAAGTGGGGTTTTAGCTTAGTCACTGCTCATAATACTGAGATTCGCTGACAGGCGACATTTCAGAAGACAAGCGTTTGACAAGGGCTCTAACCAGAACCCTGAATTGTTCTAGACCACAAGGAAAAGCCACCGCCAAATTCTGATTGTATGAGCAACTTCACATTTCCCATCCAATACATTGCACTCCACATTGAATTTGTTAAGAAATATTTCGAAATGTAATAAAGCACCCAATCAGCTGACAGGATTGTGAATTGCAGACCCAATTAGATGGCGTTGACGTGCGTGGATTTATGAGGGTATAACTTTGTGCTAATACTGACAACCGCAATAAAAAAACGTTTGGAATCTCATAGGCAGGGGCGGTTCGTTTTATGGGAACAAAAGTGCAATCACGGTGGTCGTCAAAAAGCGAGGAGTTCCACTTTCGAAACTCCTGATAGCATCGAAAATGTAGCGATGTTAATCTTCATTATCGCTGCAAGTTTTTGAACTTATCGTGACTGGCGAAACTAATCAGAAACAAACTCTCCTAAAAAAAGTCGGCTTAGGGAACTGAAGTGTTGAGCGCACTTTTTTTTGTGAGTGTGGAATCTGGTTATAGCAATGACAAAAACACTGGCGATTCTCATAAATAATTGTGATTTTTAGCAAGGGAAAAAAATTTAATTGGAGATACATACTCTACTTCTGCCAGTAAATGTACAAACGTTTTCCTATTTTTCGAGGTGCACGCAGAGGGAAGCAGTGCTATCGAGCACTCAGACAAACCACCGCTCGGAGCGACACCGGCTCCTCCCAATTATGATGTCATCGCCCTTACAGCGACCGAGAACGAACTGGCACCACGGTCCCTGTCCGGTGCCAGTTGGCCCCTCGGCCGCTGTTCGGTCGCTCTCGGGGCGACAGCGGTGCCAACTCCAGAGACAGATAGGCGCAGAATTGGTTGTTCTCTGAATGATAAACTGTGGGGCCTCAGTGGGAGTCCGCTCGACGCCGGATAAAGTGTGCGGGACCCCACTGACGGTGCGCCGCACGCCGTATAAAGTGTGCGGGACCAAATGGGAATACGTCAGACGCCGTAAAACGTTGGCGGGAGCCAAGAGAAAGTGCGCCAGACGCCACAAAAATGTGCAGGACCCCGAAGGAGTGTGCAGGATGACATGAAATGTTTGCAGGCCAAGCCGAGCCGTCACGGCGCCCCTTGCACAATCGGTTTCCGTTTTTTTTCCTTGTCTTCTCGCTTTCTGTGACTACTCAGGCAAGAATATCGGATCACCTGGCAAATTTCTGTCTTGTTTCGCCTCCCCGAGTACAATCAGTGCAATTTCCTTGAGCTTAAGTCCGTTACCCATCATCCGAGGGACCATTGAAGAGTGCGTGGTGCAGTGGCAGATATGAGAAAACATGGTAAAGCAAACGATCACGCCCTAATGTATTTATCACATGCAGAGCCAGTATAAAAGGTGCCTCATCTCCCTCGAGTCCTCATTCGGCATTCTGATGCCGGCCCATGAAAGTGACTTGGAGTCCCTGTCCGGAGGCCAGCATATTTTTGACCGCTGAGGGGTAGGGGATCCCACGGCTGGGGGGTGGGGAGGTTTTCGCCGCGGTACGCAGGGAGGGTGGTTCCTCACCGCAGACCTCGGCGAAGGTTACGCCCTTGTTGCGGACCGAGGCCGCGATTCTTCTGCCATGTAGCGCGGCATTCACGCACCTCTTGAGAAGAGACGGATATAAAGAAAAACTAAGGGAAAATTTTGAAAATCGCCCGGACAGCGGCCGCAGTGCCAAGTGCGACTGAATATCGCTCCGAGCGGGACTGTGGTCGCCCGGAGAGCGGCTGCTGTAGCCCGAGTAGATGGCTAATTTTCGCCCGGAGCGGAGAGACAGCGTCGCTCGAGTCGCTCTCCGGTCCCGCTCCGAGCGATGGTTTGAATGAGTGAGCAATGCTGCAGCTGCGGACATATGTAGTAGTACAATTGGTTAGACCTAGTTTTTTTCTAAAGTTTCAATTTTGTGACCAAAGTTTGTGAATGAATCCGTTCCGCAAAAGTTTTGGAAAAGAGTTTTTTCGAGAGGACTCCAGCTATTCCTTTGCTTTCTTCCCAAAGCCAGCTTGTTTGCCGCAAAAGTTTCTATTGCTTCTGACGATGAGTCTCGAAAAGTGTTGTAACGGTTTCGAGCAGCTTAGCCAGACGCTCATCTCGTTTTTGTGGATCGCTTCACATGAAACCAGTCTAGTATGTTGTTCTCAGTAAACAATACGCAATTTTGAAAAAAGGCATTCTCTCTCTGCCCTTCTAGACATGTTTAAAAGATACTAACATACCACACAAATATTTAGAGAACCAACATTTATTTATTTATTTATTATACGCCGTTGCCGACGTGCTCATAAGCCATAAAGTAGCGAGTTATAGCCATGAAAATGTATACAAAAACAAACCGTCTTAGCGCAACGATTCAACTGCCGACCACAAGGCCATTGTTCAAATTAGAGAATAATCGAAAAGGCGTCACTAGACAAACTCAGGAGCCATTAAAGGTTGTGGGGGCAGTAAGGCAAAAACCCAAGTAGAGATAGAGGCTTGGAACCGTTCAGTGTTTCTTGGTACGGGAAATAAATCCATAGTTATCCGTTTCATATTGCAAAGGCAATGAAAGCGACCCTACCCACGCGGCTCCCTAGGATGCATACTGTCCTCCGACCGCTGTTAGGTATCTGGGTGATGTACCTTAAGATAATTCCAAGTGTCAGGGGTTGGTTGGTAAGGTATAGGGGTTGGTACGGGAAATTCATAGTAATCGGTATCATATTCAAGTAACTGTAATGAAAGCGACCCTACCCACCCTACCCTACAATATGTTACGATCGTTGCCGTCACCACATTCAGTAATCAAATGTGACTTATCAATGATGAGTGCAGCAGCTAGACACTTACTAGGTTATACTAAAGAAAACGTTTTCGGAGTGGATTCGAGGTGCCGTTATGCTGCCTACAAAAGCTAAAAACAGGGAACTTTGGTGCACGACATTCTGGCGATGTTACAACAAGTCTGACTTTTTTCGCCGGACGAAGTCGTCTGTTTTGGCCCCGAATGCAGTACCTATTCCAGCAATTTACTGCTTCCATACATAAAACATACAGCCTGCCCGGATTTTTGAGCCGTGCGTAGAAAACAGCGGGGCGGTTGGTGGTCGTAAAATATAACTGTCGATATCGGAACTCAGAGACAATCAATCGACTCTCACTACCCTGCCCATAATCTCGGGTAAAGCTGAATTCTTGTGCTGCTTGCTCCAATATGTCCTGAGCAGAAAGGGTGTTCGCTCCTGGCAAATTTCAGAGCGCAGAGATCTTCAAGGATGCCCCAGACTTAAGCTGTTCAAGACATCCCAGAACAGCGTTCCACCCTACTTATCTGGGACTCTGATTGCGAAACTGACCTCAAGTTTTTGATTTTTGGAGGTCCTCAACATAGTTCGGCTCTAGATTTTTCTATTGGGCATATTTAGGGGTGGTAAACACGAGTTTGACCGCCGATCTATCGATTTTCGAAAAATTTAAGTTCGTTACGCCAGCTGAAGGGAGATGGCGGTTTTATCCGAGCATCCATTTCCTGGGGTGCGTTCCAAGAACGTTTCCACGATGCCGTGGGAGGGCAAACAGCCTTTCCATGGACAAACTTGTTTCCCATGGCCACGAATTGTAACTGCTAATTGCTTCCATGTCGCCGTGGCTACGTTTCCATAGGAAACTTTTTTCCATGGGAACGTTCTTGGAACGCACCCCTGTTGGCTGTTTTCGAGTGTTCCTCTCAAAATATGGTTTGAATTCTTGCGTGCGTTTTTACCTTTCGAGAATCCTGCAGCTAGGCGGGGAGTTTTCCGAATTCCAAAAATTTAATGCGCAACGCCATCTTGTAAAGAACCCATTTTTGCTCCCAATTTTGGTTTTCCGCAGTTGTATATTTTCAGAAAAAAAATCCTGCAATCCAGGAAGTGTGCATCCCATGCTTTTGGTGGACGGAGAATTAATTTAGGTTTTTCTACTTCAATTTTCTATAGATGAGTGAATACTATTCCTACTTCAGTCAAAGATGATTCAATGAATTTCCAAGGCATTATTACACATATTCAGCGAATGCCTTCTGCTGACAACTTCTCTCGTCTCGCTTTTCCCCTTTTTATTCGGACAACGCTCCCAAAGCAGTTCTAAAATCTTACCGTCAGGCTCCGCCTTCATTTCCACTTGGTCGTGTGACAGTTTCCATACTCTATACATTTTTCGCCTCCATTGTTGTCTACTGTCCATTTGGCGATCGCAGTTCATCAACTGACCTGCGGATTATTTGTCTTCAATTTCAGGATGTACATATTTCCTGGCGTGTCAGTTCTACTTTACGTTTTGCTGTCTTCACATTCCACAGGTAATTCCACATTTTTCCAACAGGAGAATTTCCTCTAATTCCTCTCTTTTCTTCACGAAACTACCACTTTCTTCCAACTTTTACCAGATTCTTTCTTCAAATGACTCGCACACCCCCAATTTGATGCTGATTGGGGTACTGATGCTCTTACTCGTTTGCTATTATAGCAACCGAAAGCCATCAATCTGGGAAACCCCTCATTTGTGCCGCTGTTTTGTAAGAAAGGACGAAATCGAACAGGAAATACTGTCGCTTATATCTTTTCTTCATAAAATGTCATTCTGATCCATGTAGACGATTCGATTAGATTCTTCATCGCAAGATCAGACTCGATATAACTAAACCCCCAAGGTTGTTGGCGGCGAATTACTCGTTTACTTGAGATAACACCAATGCGAATGGCCTAGTTAGCTAACCGTTGGAATCCGTGTCCCCATATCAAAGTCTGGACATAATCCCTAGCGAAACTGATCATCCTTGACAGGGACACCCTTCGCACTTCTGCTAATCACCCCCATACATTGATGCACGGGTTTCAGAGTTTTTGTAGAGGTTTTTGATCGTAAAGGGCAAGTGTCATGACCTTGGAAGGTGAAAGTCGCGCGCACTTGTAGCGCATCACTTTTACGATATGCAAATGATAATGCCGTGAAAACGAGAAAGAACGGGAGCGAATCGCCACAAAAAGGAAATACTGCAACATACTAGGGTGTAGCTCCCGCTACGAGAATGTTACAATGCCTCTCCAAGGGCTTCACCTAGTTGAATACACCCGGGCCATTAGTTGGAGCAGTTGCTGTCCTACTGGTTTCTATTTTTTCTTCCAGATAGCCAGTCGAAAAATCACACATTCTCAACCAGAAATTTAACAAATTCAATGGGATCGAAGTTCTTATTTACGTGTAGAGAACCGGGTTTTTTTGCAAAATTTCCAACTTCAGCAATTTTTCGAAAGCTGCACACCTCCTCCTGGAATTCCCTCGAGGTCAACTGACTTGATGACTATTTTGTCGGAAAATTATCTCTTCTGACCTGTTATCAATAAATAGGTTTCCCGTGAGGAAGTACTCAATTTTCGACGAAATAGTGGAGCAAATAAAATTACCTGTGCATATAGTGAGGGCCACCTCTAGTGATACAGCTTCGGACCGCTTAACAGCCAGCGCACCTGTCACGTGAGCCAGTCGATATATTTCTTGCGTCGCGCTGGCCGCTCAGTGGTACGCAGCAGGGCTGTGCGTTATTACGAACTACGATTTACGAATCGAATTGCGGGCGTTTTCGGCAATTTTTTACGATTTACGATTTACGACAATTCGGCCCAAAATCGTAACGAATTGTAACAAATCGTAACAAAACGTAAAAAAAAAACGTAGGGGCTATCCTAGACGGGGGGGGGGGGCACTCAAGATTCAAGTCAGAAATGAAATAATAACTACAATGATTGATAGCAGCATCAAGCATCTTTATCAGGTTTTTCATTCATGAAAAAATCTTGGGTGCCCCCCCCCGTCTAGGATAGAGCCAAAACGTGGTTGAAGGAACAATGCAAAATTGCGGTCTTGTGCAAAGATAAATTAAACACTTCGTTTACACTCTTGATATCTGATTTTTCTTTCTAAATCCAAATTCCTTAGCCTGGCATTCCAAGTCAGGCGTAGTCAGCAGTGGGGTCGGTCATGGCGAAATATAATTGTTGATAACGAGACTCAGGTATGACCGACCGCTCCGCTTCACACACTGACCGGCCCAAACATTATTAGGTTCCAACCTTTCATTGTTTCAAATGTGAGCCTAGTCTGTAAAGCCGAGCTTCGCAGCTATTTAACTTCATGGAATGGTGTCGCCATATGATGAACACGAGAGACGCAGACCATTGGTGGAGCCACAGTTTATATCGGAGCAGAATTCCGGTCCGCAGTTGCAGACAGCCGCTGTGGCAACATGTAGTGCAAACAGTATCATGCTTGGACCACGACCACGAGGTCCTAATCCGATTGATGTTCGTCCCTCCACGGCTATCTTCAAGCTCTCTGCAAAGTGCAAAAGCACTCATCTGCAGCTGCGGACAGCAATTCCATTCCGCTATAGACAGCAAATATGGTACTCAGCTCTAAAGACCTGGCTGGTTCATGGAGCAAATAAAAGTTGGAACCCAATATACACTTCGTTGCAGAATTTTGCGTGGATTTCAAAATACCTTCCCCACGCATCCGTCTTCAGCGGTGTAAAGGTACAGGCAAGAAACTGGTATTTTGTGAATTCAAATCTGCTGACGGATCGGGAAAATATTTTTCTGATCTGAAAACGTGAATGTTGCTCCTTTCTGGCGGTCACTTCATATTCTCACGCCTTGCGCAAACCTAATTTTTCAAAACCTAACGTAGAAAAACAACCTCGCTTGAATTTCCTGAGCTTCCCCGAACCAGCTCAAACGTTTACTACAATTCTCTTCGCCGGCCGCGTGCTATTTCCGCAATCTCTGCTGTGTCATAAGCAGGGCTGTGCGGAACTGTTCCGTTTCCGTAATCCCGGTACTTTGTGAGCTGTTTCGTTCCGTTTCCCTTTCCGGGTTTTCGGGCTCGGAAACGGATGTAAATATTGCTACAAGGTGAACGTCACGTCTCCCAGCGCTCAAAGCCGCGGTCTCTTTGCGATAATCATAGTTTGAGTCGAATCCTGATCGCTACGAGTCCCGCTGCTTCCAAACGTCTCACAGCTTGCGGTCCCCTACCAACGCACTGGACGATCCCAGCTTCGGCGTGACCTTAGCGGCTACAGAAGGCTCATTCTGGGTACTGATGCACGTGTGAGTAAGCGATGTTTTCTCGCATTCGAACCGCGCTTAACATTCTCATCTCAGTTTAAAAGCATCACAAAGTCTCTCTCACTTTTCATGACAGTATTTTTCTTGAACCACTGAACTATTCGCTGGTCATTACTCTTCCATGCGACAGACAGTGAAATACTTTGTTACAATCGACTCCGCCGATGGAGAGACGAAAGAGGCAGTAACTTTCTCTTTTCGTTCCTCAAGCTACTTAAGCCCTTGCGAGGTTGAACTTCAGCGCATCAGAACTTGCACGGCAAGGCCCACATCGAGTTACACTCCACGTTGTCAGCACCATGTCCTGCCAACTCATGCTGGTTCCGACTTCTCATTGGCGGCTTGTGCTGCAGTTTGCAGCACCTGTTCCTGCCGACGAGGAGTTAACTCGATCTCGGCCCCCGAGTGCGCCCCCTCATTAACAGCAGCATGTGTTGGTAGCAGCAGCGCGTTATGCGAATTGAGAGTCTTTGAGCCACTACCTCTTGTACCAGAGCCAGGTGCGATCCTTGTAATCGCCCGCAGCAAGGACGCCAACGTCGCCAAGTTACACAACAAAGGCATTTATCTGATCACGGTTCACAGCAAGGAAGCTTTTCTCGTAGTGTGTAGTGGGAGCGATCTCCCCAGGGTCCCAAATTGATATCCGCAAAGTTGCGTACTCGATATCACCTACTGGGACCGGCCTCAAACGAACAATTAATTACTCTCTCAACAAGAGTGAGTCTCACATGTACTCGCAGCCATAGTAGGACATCGATCGCCATGTAAAAATCAATTGAAGGGAAGAACTCGTCATCAGAAAGGTAAGCAGCACACTAGAGGAGGAGTTGCTCGAGCAGGCTCGTTTGCAGCTCAATAGGAGAGCCTGCAGCACCATGTCTTCATGTCATGCTTGAAAACTCTCTGTCCTCGACTCAGTAGCTGTTTTACCGCTCAGCCCCACTGTTAGGTGAGCGAATAGATTGATATTACAAGCTATCGAAGTAAATCTGCAAGTCATGAGCAGCGACAAAACTAGTTATTGAAGAGTACTATAATTTTTATTTCACACCCGTTTCCGTTCCCGGCAATTTTTAGCCATTTTTCTTCCGTTTTTGAAAATCGGGAGAAAGATTTACGCACAGCCCTGGTCATAAAGCAACCTAAAATTTTCGAGATCATCCTAGATAAATCCTCAGCTTAGTACATCTCATTTTGTTCCGAATTAAATTAACTCAAGCGATTTACTGCTTCCCAACTAAAAAACAGCAGAAAATGGTTCCTGGTGGCGATTTCTATTAATTTTGCATGTTTTTTATTGACTAGCCGGAGTGATTTTAGATCATCTGAAAAAATTCAGTTGAGGTAATTTGACTCGATATTTTTTAAGAACCCTACTCTTTTTGCTACTCACAGAATAGCGAAGACAACCTTAATCGACATTTCTAATTAACCAGCCTAACATATAGCCATAAGATTGTGAGATTGAGAAGCTCGCCTTCATCGTAAATCAAAGGCTTATCAGAATGTGATGAAAGGAAAACCTTTTTTGATTGCGTATCGTTTCTGGCGCAGTTTCTTCTGGCTTCACAATGTTGTAAACTACAGGCCTCATCTCACACCTTTGAGACTTTGGTCGAATCCTTTGTCACGGTGCGCCAATTAGACACGTTGGGGTGAAGCTACAGTGCGTTCAGAAATGATAGGCTCACCCTTGAAAATCAAGGTTTTCAAAGCGCTCTACAGTTTAGCGATCCATACTGTTTACCATAGAATTCAGCAGTGCAAAAAACCTGTGCTTGCTCAATCTCATGAATACTCCACGATTTTGAACAACTTCAAAGGCATCGTTCGCGCTAAAAACCGATTTCCATTTTTTGGGTTCACTTTCATGAATGAGCCCGGTAGACCACACCGGTGAGTTTTGGCGCTTCAAAAACTTGGGTTATGAGGTTGGAAGAGGTTGAATATGAGGATCCGCCACCAGTTCTCACCAGTCATCCAGCACTTTTTCATAGAATGTGGATCTGACCGGCAAACAACATGAAAAACAGTTTTGGCACAAACTCCAGGTGTAGAAAAACGTCGAAAATAACAGTGACGAGGCCCCCAAATGCAGAAAAAGCTCTAAAACCATTTTGGCGCGAAATTCAAATTCGTATTTACAATGTGTTCCGAATGAATTTTCTTTACAAATGGGAGTTTGCATGGGCGCCTCCGACATTTTCGTTTACTAGAGAGGCCAAGCTACACAAAAACATGAAAAAATAATATACGGTTTCCTGTGCGTACGATGCCTTTAAAAATTTTTGGTTTTTTCATCGTTCAGAAATGATAGGCTCACCCTGCAGAAACAAGTATTTATTGAACAAAACGTGAAAAAACAATAAAATCTAGTGTGATACACCACCGTTAGCAATGACCTCAAAAATTCTCTTAGGCGTAGAAAGGAAAAAAATGATATGACATTCTCATCAAGGTTGGTCCAGGCTTCGAGAACAGCAGCTTTAAGCTCATCTACAGTGTCATACTGATTGTTGTGCGCATAAACCTGGCGCACAATTATGCCCAGATATTCCCTATGGGGTTGCAATCAGGGCTACACGCAGGCTATTCCATCACACGATTTCGCTGCTGCTCCAACCAGGATTTTGTAGACCTCTACACATGTACTGCAGCGTTATCCTGCTGGAAAGTGAAGCGCTGACGTCGTATCCCAGAAAAGAACGGCAGTAGATGTGTCCTCGGAGTTTCCTGGTATTCCTCCGAGTTCATTCGCTAGGAAGTGAAGGCCATCTCTAAAACACCTTCGCTGCAAAATGCTCCCCAAAACATCAGCGAGCCGCCAACAAACTTTCTCCTGCTAAATATCAACGGAACCTTGCGTAGATCCCCCCAGTAGTACCGAGCTCTATCAGGATCATCAAGATTATATTTTTTCTCGTCGGAGGAAAAAGCCTGAACAATTTTAAGCTCATTTTTCAAGTTTTCTCGGCTTATGCGAGATCGCCTTACCTTTGTCCAGTTGGTTGCCATGTTCTTTCTTGCAAATTCCAGTCGATTTTTTATGGTTGGCGGAAATTGATGGGACCTTCTTCATAACTTGGCGGACGATATTTTCATTGCCGTTTAGGGTGTTCCACACAGTTGTTTCGGAACATCAAGCGATAATTCAGACCTGACTTGATTCAGCGACAGCGTGCTGTTGGAATATGGGCGAATGATCCTTCGGGCAACATGACTGGTGACCTTTTTAGGGTGTCCGGTAGATTTCACCTTTCCATAAGGAGCCGGATCTCTAAGAAACTGCCCAACACAGTTTTGCGAACGTCCGATGTGGGCCGCTATTCTTCGCTGACTCAGTCCAACAGAGGCGAGGGCACGAATCTGGGCTTGCTCAGAAGTACTAAGAGAAGTACCACGTCCCATACTAGCAACAACGATGTACGATGTACCCACGTCAATGATATGTAATCGACTTGTAACAGGAACTTTTTCGAAGTAAGAAATTTGAATTTTCACAGGGTGAGCCTATCATTTCTGAGCGGTGAAAAATCCGAAAATTTATCTTAAAGATTTTTGAAAATCGTGGAGTATTCATAAGATTGAGTATGCACAAGTTTTTTTGCGCTGCTGAATCCAATAGTGAACAATATGGATCGCCAAATTGTGAAGCGTTTTGAAAACCTCGGTTTTCAAGGGTGAGCCTACATTTCTAAATGCACTGTATGCACGTTTTCGGTAGGCCTGAATTGAGCTTCTAGCAATATTTGGGTTGTTTGTGTAATACATTGTTAAAGGCAGTGTTCACGATAAATTTCACTTCCGATATCTCCACGGTTTACGGAAGGTCTGGTGCCCTATATAGCAAGGCATGCTTAAAATGGACACGAAAGACGTGTTTTTGAGCCAAAATAGGCCCTCCCTTGTTTACGTTGATTTTTGAGCGTGGAGGAATTGACCGCTAGAAGGATGACTCCTATCAGTGCAATGAAGCAAACAGCTCACTTATCAGCACTTCCTTCACTTGATCATTCTTATAATCTGAGACTTCATTTGTTCCTTTCGCGGGGCGGATCTGGGGCACCAGGCGTGTCTGGGGCACCAAAACGCTTGTTTGCAGCCGTTATTTTGCCGCTCTTAGCTCGTTTTCTACCGTTCTTTCGACACTGGGAGCCTAGGATCCTTCTCGCCTATCATTTCACTGTGGAAAGTCAACGAGGATGATCATCGTGAACGCTGCCTTTAAAGGCAGTGTTCACGATAATCTTCGATTTTGAGATTAATAGCTAAATCGATTGTTTGGCCCCCGAATAGCACATAAATGACGAGGGATTCGAGAAAAACGCACCAGAAAGTCACGAAATCCTTTACTCTCACCCCACCTCTTTACTCTCACAGGAACTGTTCGTTGTGACAATGAAATCTTTTGCGGGCCCGTCCTTTATAATTATTTGCTTTTGTTGCTCCGTTGTCTTCTTCGGACCCTACCTAGTACTATTTTTCCTGGATTATTCTTCCATTTTCGACTAATCCAATTTTTCACCGGTGACAACCACCGCGAACATGTTCATACAACTGGACAACTAGTCCAGGCCAGAGATTAATGCCACTGAAATATGACGTTTTAGTGCGTTTCTCGCCGTTTCTTCGTAATTTTTGTAACACTTGGTGGCCAACGCTTTGTTTTGAGTGGAAAACTCGGGAACGAAAATCATCGTGAACACTGCCTTTAATTCACAACTCCATTAAGGATTTCATATGTTAGAGGAACCTCTTTGACTGGTCAAATTTTCCATAAATCGGATGCCGGCAATTGAGAATGTCGCATCCAGGGGCGGCATGCATGAACGCAGCGAACGGTGTAGGGAGCCGCTCCGCGTGCCACGCGCGCAGCGTCGAGCAACGGGGCGGCCCCGAATTTCGTGGCGAGTGTTGATGTGCCTGATTTTCGGGGCCGCCCCGTTGCTCTACGCTGCGCGCATGGCACGCGGAGCGGCTCCCTGACACCGTTCGCTGCGTTCATGCATGCCGCCCCAGGTATCCCCGTTCAATCAAAACTTTTGAACGCGTATCCCAATTTTTCCTCTGTTGGTATTCTGAGGTACATCCCCTCTCGTAAACACTTATTCGTCGACGCCTTTTCAACTGAATCTTCTCACCGTTCAAGAATAATTTTTACGTCATTTCTCTTGAACAAAGAATAGACGAGGACGATCCCAAGTGAGACGTGATTGCGGAGTCGTACTCTGTGCGTGACTTCTGTGAACTATTGGTCACTTAGTTAGAAAGAAGCGTTTCGAAGAAGAGGACATGGTTTCGTTTCAGCTATGAGAATCCACTGTTGTAAGACGAAGTTGATTGAAAGTGCTGAATAGCTCAGCTACTCCAAGCCTGTGGGGTGCTGGGAAAGACAATTCAAAACGTTAGTTTTGTTTGGTCATATCCACGCATCAAGAGACCAGCGGCACGATTCAATGCTTGAGCCGCATATTTACCAAAACCGAATTATCTGCCACACTTTGTCTGTAACTCTTTCTTTTTGGAAAGTATGTACTCTTGACTTGAAGGTTGATTCCGCGGTAGAGGAAATCGTTTTGAATTCGTGTAATGAAAAGAAAATACTTTTGTGTAATGAATTACCTAGCTAGGTGATCTCAATGACAGCTTTGTCCCACAAGATTGGAAAGTCACCAAAGAGGTAGGGCCTTTTCGGAAATCTGAGCGATCGAACAAACACCTGCATCTTAACACGTACTTAGTGTCCATTCCACTCCATTTCGCTCCTTTTCAAACATAGATAAAGTTGACAAAGAAGTCTTAGTCTATCAGATGCATTGGCCGACATCTGCTGGAGTTCTGGCAGCTTTGATAACCAATTTGACTTTTTTGCTCTTTTTTTCTACAAGTTATGCCTAGTTTCAACTATGAGGGAAATCAGATGAGTTTTTCCACTCGAAAATCGGTGAACCGTTTTCCTCGCAAACCCATGTTCATATCAGCTGAACATTCTCGGGTTTTTATTCTCAAAAGCGTAGCATCGCGATACCCTGCATACTTTGCCCGGTCCAGAATGAAAGACTTGGACTGGAGGCTACCGCTACTATCCCGTGGTAAAGAAAATCCCGCTAATTCGCTAATGAGCCGCCACTCAACTGTGTGAGGCCCCTCCCCATTCACTTTCCCTCAGAATTATTTACTTGCACAGACAAGATCTGCGCTTTGAGGTCTAGACTACTCGTTTGTTTTTGATATAAAACAAGTACTCTATCGTTTTTCGGGGTATGCATGTTCCGTGGGCGAACCACTTCCGGGGGGCACTATGTATAAGGGGTATGGTATACTTTGTCGCTGCCATGAGCGACAAGCATGCAATCTAGTACAAATCGCGGCGAGACCCGCATCGGCAAAACGACATTGGTCGTAGTAGAAACAGTCACCGCGCGTCCACGAAACGACCTGTCGCGTACTCAGACGTTCGCTGTTGTCTACAGGACGTCGATCCGCCCAGAACGAGTCACCGCTGGCGAACAGGCAGCTCTACTCAGACGTTCGCTGTTGTCCACAGGACACGAATGAGATGTCACCTCACGCAATGCTCCCTGTAGACATCCAAAAGGGGCATGGATCGCCCCTCGAGAACTGCCCGTCACCCCCCTCCTTGGTGCCGTAGACAACCTATCCGCGGGAACGCTTTTGCTGTAGACATCCCATCGGAGGAGGGTCTCCATCCCCAATTCCTCGTCCACATCCTATCAACATCCTGTAGACCTAATATTACCATCCCAGTGAAGCATCAACCGCTTTTTGACGTCGCCCCTTAAGGGTAGCATACACACTCACAAACGTGGTGTAGATAACAGCATAAATAGGACCGCACGGCTCCTACCATGAACGTCTACGACGTCTGAAGCGTCAAAAACCATCCAGGATGACAATATGTGACAATGTTTGAGCAATCTTGCCTTCCACGTCTGTATTTCCCACCCGTTCGAGTACGAGAATAAGAAATGAAACTTGAGAAAACATGTGATAAGATAGAGTGATAGCACTATCTCATGGGAGTGCACGAGAGAAATAGCTTGATTTGCTTGAATGTAACATGTCTGCATACCGATTAACTCTCGCCCATTTTTGAGAATGCCGCTCTACTTTGGCTGACTTTTTGAATTGGAGGATTACTTAGGTGATCATATAATCTGAGGACTGAACGCGATTGCGGAACTGAACTATACATGATATTTCCAGGTGAATAAAGTTGTTTCTCTCGTGCATTCCCATTTGGTAATGCTATCACTCTAACTTATCACATGTTTTCTCGAGTTTCTTTTCTCATTCTCGTACTCGAATGGGTGGGAAAACACTGGCGTGGAAGGCAAGATTGCTCAAAAATTGCCAAGTATATTCTGTTTCCGAGTGTGATTTATTTCCGTTCGTCGCGTGCGTCTGCGTGCGTACGTTGCGTCTCCTTCTCCCCACAATTTCTCGCTGTCTCTACCTTCGCTCCGCACAAGCGCGCGAGAGAACAGAGTAAATCTGGCTCGGAACCAGAGGATATTGTCATCCTGGATGGTTTTTGGCGCTTCAAACGTATTTGACGACATGGTAGGGGCCGTGCGGTCCTATTTATGCTGTCATCTCGACCACGTTTGTGAGCGTGTAAGCTGCCTTTAAACGGCGGTATGCCTTCTTTCGAAACTTAATGATGAGGCCCGATTTTCCTTATTTCAGTTCTAATCTAAGCGGAACAGAGAAGTTGGACCCTCTCAATCGAATTTTCTAGAGAAAAGCTAACATTGGCGTGGATCCTAATGAGACTTTTCGTTCCTCTTTGAAGGTTGGCGCAAACTCGGTGCACCTACGTAATAGAATATGACACCGAGTTTGCGCCAACTTTCGAGAGTTAACGCAAGGTCTCATTAGGATCTATACCGACGTTACATTATTTTAATAATGATTTCCTTATGCGGACAACACTCTACTGCTTCCAAATGAACTACTATAAGTGAGTCCAAATGAAATGTACTTTTCTAGAGCCAGTTTTGGACGTAGAGTCCAAATATGCCCTTTGCAGCTGCCTAGAGTCACCCTGGAATACGTTATAGCATTTTTTTCTCTGATTTCTGTACCTATTGTACCCTCGGAAAAGAGCATTAATTTTATGAAAATCCGGAAACGGATCTCATAATCGTGTTCGGGGCCCGAAACAGCCCCCCAAGGCAAAGTTTGGGTGAAAGCGCATTCTCCGAGCTATGTGCAGACTGATGGCGTTTTCGACTTGTATGGATTTTCGGTTCAGCGTTCAATTATATCAATTACGGGGTACAGAAAGCGTTGAAAAACTTTTTTTCCAGATTTGACTTAAAATTCAACCTGGGGGTGATTTGTGGTGCTGATCACGAATCTGAGAAGAAAAAATTATCGAAAAATTTTTTCAAAAATTTCGTTCGTGTACAACTATACCGTATACCCAACGTAATCTATCGTAAGCTGTCAAAAATCCATAAACTGACATCAGATTCGTGTTGAACACTTTAAATAAACCCCAAAATAACGATTTGAGCCACATCTTCTGTCACATTCCAGAAATCGTCGAAAGTCGATTTTGCCGTCAATTTTTTCTGCCGGTGGGAAGTTTTGAACAAGTTTAGTCGAACTTAGGAAAAACCACAGGTAAACCTCAGATTCGTGATCAGCACCCCAAATCATCCCCAGGGTGAATTTTAAGTCAAATGTGGAAAATTTTTCTTCAACGCTTTCTGCACCCCGTAATTGATATAATTAAACGCTGAACCGAAAATCCGTACAAGTCCAAAATGCTATCAGTCTGCACATAGCTCGGAGAATGCGCTTTCACCCAAACTTTGCCTTGGGGGGCTGTTTCGGGCCCTGAACACGATTATGAGGTCTGTTTTCGGATTTTCATAGAATTAATGCGCTTTTCCGAGGGTACAATAGGTACGAAAATCGGAGAAAAAAACTGCTATAACGTTTTCCAGGGTGACTCTAGGCAGCTGCAAAGGGCATATTGGCTCCATGTCCGAAACTGGCTCTAGAGAAGTACATTTCATTTGGAATGGTTTGTATGACTTATAGTAGTTCATTTGGAAGCAGTATGTAGAGTGTTGTCCGCATAAGGACATCATTGTTAAAATAATGTAACGTCGGTATAGATCCTAATGAGACCTTGCGTTCACTCTCGAAGGTAGGTGCGAACTCGGTGTCATATGCTATTACGTAGGTGCCCCGAATTTGCGCCAACCTCCACAGAGGAACGAAAAGTCTCATTAGGATCTCATTTTTGAGAGGGTCCAATTTCTCTGTTCCGCTTAGATTAGAACTGAAATAAGGAAAATCGGGCCTCATCATCAAGTTTCGAAAGAAGGCATTACGCCGTTTAAAGGCAGCATACACGCTCACAAACGTGGTCGAGATAACAGCATAAATAGGACCGCACGGCCCCTACCATGTCGTCGAATACGTTTGAAGCGCCAAAAACCAGGATGGCAATATCCTCTGGTTCCGAGCCGGATTTACTCTGTTCTCTCGCGCGCTTGTGCAGAGCGAAGGTAGAGACAGCGAGAAATTGTGGGGAGAAGGAGACGCAGCGTACGTACGCAGACGCACGCGACGAACGGAAATAAATCACACTCGGAAACAGGATATACTTGGCAATTTTTGAGCAAACTTGCCTTCCACGCCAGTTTTCCCACCCATTCGAGTACGAGAATGAGAAAAGACTCTTGAGAAAACATGTGATTAGTTAGAGTGATAGCATCACCAAATGGGAATGCACGAGAGAAACAACATTTCAAAAAGTCAGCCGAAGTAGAGCGGCATTCTCAAAAATGGACGAGAGTTAATTGGTATGCAGACATGTTACGTTCAAGCAAATCAAGCTATTTCTCTCGTGCGCTCCCATGAGATAGTGCTATCACTCTATCTTATCACATGTTTTCTCAAGTTTCATTTATAATTCTCGTACTCGAACGGGTGGGAAATACAGACGTGGAAGGCAAGATTGCTCAAACATTGTCACATATTGTCATCCTGGATGGTTTTTGACGCTTCAAACGTCGTAGACGTTCATGGTAGGAGCCGTGCGGTCCTATTTATGCTGTTATCTACACCACGTTTGTGAGTGTGTATGCTACCCTTAAGGGGTGACGTCATAAGGCGGTTGATGCTTTACTGGGATGGTAATATCAGGTCTACAGGATGTTGATAGGATGTGAACGCGGAATCGGGGATGGAGACCCTCCTCCGATGGGATGTCTACAGCAAAAGCGTTCCCGCGGATAGGTTGTCTACGACACCAAGGAGGGGGGCGACGGGCAGTTCTCGAGGGGCGATCCATGCCCCTTTTGGATGTCTAGAGGGAGCATTGCGTGAGGTGGCATCTCATTCGTGTCCTGTGGACAACAGCGAACGTCTGAGTAGGGCTGACATACTGCCAAAGCTTGCCACTGCCATAGTCGCTGTCGCTATCGCTTCGCACAGCGACAGTGACCGTATGTCACAGAAGTATACCATACCCCTGACAAATGGCAACGAGCAAGGGGAAGACTGAAAAAGCCTATATACAGTGCGTTTCATAACCATACGACCACCCCCGATATTGGCCTTCCTGAGAAAACTAGAGCTCCAGTAATTTCGCCATCGTGTTTTTCAGATTCTACGTCCAAATTAAGGGTGGAGGACGAGATTCCGCTTCTGTTCTTGGATTTGAATTCTTTTTATAATAACTTTTTTAATTTCATGCTGTTTCGAAACCATACGACCACTAATGAGGATAAGCTGTTAACTTCCGTTCTATCTTAGCGAAAGTGTCGCGAAGGGCTTTTCCGTTCTGAACACAATGCAAAAGAAAGTCAGCAGAGATGGGAATCAGCTCCGACAATGCATCGAGTTATGTTGCTGGATTCTGAAGAACGCGCAACGATGTGACGTTCTCCATCGCATGGGCAGCAGAATCCGGTCGTAATCGAGCGTTCTCACAGAACGAAGCATACGGTGCACTCCGATTCCATGACCGTCACCGACAGGTGTCCGCTAATGAAGAGCGACGGATTTTGAAGAAAGCTTCATACAGCTCGTCGTACATTCGCGCAGACCTACAACTACATCATCCGAGATCTACGGTTTCGAGGGTGATTTCGAGCTGCACCCACATCAGGAGAGAAGCCGTGATTAAAACTTCGCGACTCATCGAACGTTACAGGGCTGTGCGACTAGAGTTTGCTGAATGTAATCTGACATGAGACTGGACAAAGGTAGGAGGGTTTCACACTATTGCCTCACAGACTCTTTGTTCCCAAAAATGAAGATCAGTTCGTGTTTTCGGATGAAAAGAAGTTTGACTTGGACGGACAGGACGGCTCAAAGTTTTAGTGGCGCTATCTCCGGAAGAATTCAGTCAACTTCAGCCGACGTAACTTTGGTGGAGGAAGTTCAGTGGTGTGGGGCGCGTTCTGCGGTTACTCGGTTTTGAGATTAGCGTTCCTATCTACCAAGATGGACTCGTATGATTACAAGACCACCCTCGAGTCACACCTTCTTCCCTTCATGACGCCGACAAACCCTCAGAGTCATGTTCTCCAGCAGGATAACGCAAGCATCCACGCAATCCGGTCAACGCAGAGTGGCTCAGATTGTATAAAATCGCTCCCCTGACGTAGCCAGTCTGTAGTTCTGACCGAAATCCAGTGGAGAACCTGCGGGGAATCGTCGTCAGATAGGTTTGCATGAAGAATCGAAAGTTTCATTCAGTCGCGGAGCTGAAACATGCAATCGAGGCAGCATGGAACGGAACCGACTCATCAATTATGAACAGCCTAACTGTAAGTATGTCTCGAATGCTATTCGAAGTAGCTAAGCAGCGTGGAGAGCCTATAGACTACATAACTTCTGTGCTGTTGCGTTTTTCTTGAATGAAATGTGTTTTGTTTGAGTGGTCGTATGGTTTTGAAACAGCATAAAATTAAAAAAGTTGTTATGAAAAGATTTGAAATGAAAGAAAAGAGACGGAATCTCGTACCCCACTCTTATTTTGGACGTAGAATCTGAAAACACAACGCCAAACCTACTGAACTTCTAATTTTTTTAGAAACGCCAATATCGGGGGTGGCCGTATGGTTATGAGACGCACTGTACTTGTGACGTCTCCGCAACACTCCCTATTACCTTAAAACATTAGTGGCTTGTGGCCAAAGACTGCATGAACTCCTTAGGTACGGATCCTAAGGTGTTATGGACCAGAGGCCTTAGTGTGCCGGACGGCCACACCTTTATGCAATGTATGGGATACTTTCGCGATATAGTTGTGCACGCTATATCGCTCGAACGTTCCCTGTGTACACTCAAACGCCTGGTGGGTTTAATAGAAGCAGGGGCACCAACGAGCAGGTAAAGTGTGCCCGAATGAGAAAGGCGGCCCATGCGGCCGGCGTGCTCGGCAGGCGGCCGTCGCATGTGCCGCCCTCGGACGAGTGTTGGATTTCAACGACGGCCGTCCCCTCTCCCCCCCCCCTGCAGAGCTGATTGATCGGCGCAGTGCTTGCTGCCAGCCGGTGCCGGCCCCGTTCGTAGTCGATGGCGGTGAGGACTTTTCGCATGCTCGTCCGAGAGCATCTACCGCGACGGCCGTCAGCCAAGCACGCCGGCCGCATGGGCCGCCATTCTCATTCGGACGCACCTTACCAACAGATTTGTATACAAACCCGCAAAACATTAGTATACTACTATTCTCGAAGGCAGTGTTCACGATAATCTGAAATTTTTAGATTAGATTATTTTTAGATTTTTTTTATAATTGGCCCCCGCGTAGAACTGAAAAGACGGAGAAATTGAGAAAAACGTCTCAGAAGTGCACGAAATTCTTTACTCCCACCACGCCTATTTACTCTCACAGGAACTGTTCATTGTGGCAATGAGTTCTTTCGTGGACTCGTCCTTTGCGATTTTCTGATTTCCGTTGCTCCGTTCTTTGCTGCGGACCCTAACTAATACTGTCTCGCAGAATATATTCTTCCATTCGTAACTGACCTTATTTTTCACCGGTCACAACCACCGGGAACATGATCATCCAACCGGAGAACTAGTCCAAGCCAGTGTATAATGCCACTGAAATAAGACGTTTTAGGGCTTCTCCCACCATTTCTTCGTAATTTTAGTAACACTTGGTGGTCCTCGCATTGGTTTAGGTGAAAACTCTGGAGAAAAAATCATCGTGAACGCTGCCTTCATTCAAAAACGATCGCTATAGTAGCTATGTGGTAGGCGGAAAAATCTTGATAGTTTTGCTGACCGGTGTGTTTGACGGTTTGAGGCAAACTGCACGAGTTTCCCGCTTTTCCCACAAAAAAAGCCTCAGCAAAAACTCACGATAAGCCAGCTTGTACTATTTCAGAAGCATCAGACGACAACCCTGTGACGGTTCGATTTCAATGCAGGGGTGGCTGCTGTGATCAACACGAATGGTGTCGATTTTGGGCCTCCGTTGGGGAATGTAGAGTGAGTGAATTTCTTTAGTATCTCACCACCAACAAATTTTGAAATCCATTATTTTCAGTCACATTTAGTCAGTTTTACTAATTTGTCTGCTTTGCATACGCTATTAACCAGAACCATCGATCAGTGTCGGTTTTGATGCGTTTAAATAGGCTCCTCTCTTTTTTTACGCATTTCAATTACGAGTCGATATGCCTGAGCAGGCATGGTTTCCTCTACTTTGCGCAAACTTGTTTCCAGAAGTTCTCATGTGGAAATAGTAAAACACTCTATGACCATTTTTTAATTAGAACGCTGTGGTATTGAACATATGCTTTTCGAAATGGAACAACAGGAAAGTGTGTAATAGAAATATTGAAATTCGCTAGCATTCAAAAGGTGCACTGATTCTAACAATCCGACCAAATATGTATTCTCCACTGTTTTCGGCACCTCCTTCCACCTTTTTACCAATTTATCGGTGCCATTCCGCCTGAAAATGCTCTGCTGGGTGCTGAAAAAATGCTTGGGTCAGGACTTGAGATCGTTGTAGTTGGCCAGGGAATTTCAAAAATTTCAGCGACTTGTCATAGATCGTTCGAAAGACAGTTTCTCGCTCTACAAGTTAGTGTTACAAGAAAGTGTCAGTTCTTGAAGTCACTGACTAGAAGTCTTGCCAGGAAATCGCATTTGAAACCTCGCGCCGTTCGACTATTTCGCACATTTTGGCACTGGAGGAATCGCGATTTACGACCTTTTTCTGTTTTGTGCGGAATTCCGCCTCTTTTCACTGGAAAATTTGACAAAAAGCGTAAGACGACAGAAAATCCCGCGCTTCCCTGTTTCCGCCTCATCTCAGCTTGCTCGGGGTCGGGTTGATGTCATGATACCGACTAGCTAGCAAATACTCAGAATATCTTCGAAGGGCTCTGCAAGATAAGCGTCGTTTGTAATTACGCCGCGGAGCGGCATGGCACAGTGCGATCTTATAGTATTGATAACACGGCGCCGCACGACATGGAATTACACCTCGACGCGCCGCCTAGCGGCGCAAGTATAAACGACCTCTTAAACCGCGGCGAGTTATACTGCGGCGTGCAATGTTGGACAATAGCCACGCAGTGGACGAGGACCGCGACGTGTCGCGAGACAACGGCGGCGTGGTGACCTCGCAGAGTGTTTTCGCCCCGCGGCAGCAGCGACTTGCCAAGGGACGCCGCCACCAAATGGTCTGGATCATTTGAGAGGAATGCCGCCATCACTCGAGTCGATCTCCTTAGCTCAATTTTTTATGCCCTCAATCTTCTAAAGATTTTTTTTCGGACATCAGAAAAAACGCTGGAAATTGTTCGTATATGTGCAGCTTTCCAGACTTAAAGGCAGCATGCACGCTCACAAACATGGTCTAGATAACAGCATAAATAGGCACGCACGGCCCCTACCATGTCGTCAACGACGTTTGAAGCCTTGAAAACCATGCAGGATGACAATATTGAGCATTGTCTCGCAGTATTTTCACACCCCTTCGAGGAACAGAATGAAAAGTTAAACCTCAGAAAACATGTAATAGCTTAGAGTGATAGCACTATCAACGGGAGTGCACGAGATAAACAGCTTGATTTTCAAGAATATAGCATGTCTGTGCATTTAACTCTCGTCCACTTTCGAAAATGCCGCTCTACTTCGGCCGACGTTTTGAAATGGAGAATTTCATCGGTGCACAGACATGTTATATCCATGGAAATCGAGCTGTTTCTTTCGTGCACTCCCATTGATGGTGCTATCACTCTAAGCTATCACATGTTTTCTCACGTTTAACTTTTCATTCTGTTCCTCGAAGGGGTGTGAAAATACGGGCGTGCGAGGCATGATTTCTCAAGTATCGTCAAATATTGTCATCCTGGATGGTTTTCAAGGCTTCAAACGTCTTTGACGACAAGGTAGGGACCGTGCGTGCCTGTTTACTCTGTTATCTCGATCATGTATGTGAGCGTGTATGCTGCATTTAATACCGTTTCAATTCTTTGTTAGCTCTCTCACTTCAACACCAATGTGGCCTACAGTACCGCGCAAATTTCTTGCAAAAAAAGCGTTTTGCGGCGTTTTTTTTTGCTCTCAAAAAGCGCCGCATCGCCATAATTGAGTTCAAACTTAAAGAATTGAGTTTCTGGTTGTTTCTGTGTTCCTCTCAATGAGGCGAATGCAATGATATGTTTAGAGAGTCTATTAACTTCGAATTTTTGTTGAAAAATGGGTATTTCCTCTCAAACTTCACATTCAGCACAGGTCAAAACGTGACAGATTTGTGCTACCATGACCGTCTGATCAGTTAATTATGAGGGATTTTGTGGTGCAAATATGCATTTTTTGAAAAGCTTCCAGAGTTGAAACTATTATTTTCAAACACTATCATGTATGGCTCAATAAAAACGATCCAGAAATTACTTTAAATTGAAATCGGACTGCTTTGAAGCAAGTTATGGCAATGCGGCGCTTTGTGAGCGCAAAAAGCGCCGCGAAACGCTTTTTTTTGCAAAAAATGTGCTCGGTACTGTATCTACAAGGTGGTGATCTTATGCAAACGTGAAAAACTAGATATATTTTTCTGGTACCAGGACAATCTATGATAAAAATGCTCTTTTTTTACCCTTAAAAAAATCATCTTTTTTAACCCTATGTTTCAAATGTAGTTCTTTTAATTCCTCATATATTATTTACTTTTTGTGGTTTGTCAGCCGTCATTCCTGAAAAGATTATAGCATGCAGAGGCAATAAAAATAAGTGAAAACAAAATTTGACGTCGAATGCGGGAGGTTGTACGTATTGGTAGAACAATGAGGCTGGCGGCGGCATCGCTACAGCTCTGCGAGGCTTTCTCCGAGAAAACTTGCTGCGACAACGACGAGGAAGTACCGAGATACTCCACTGTGCCGATAGCTCCCCACTAGTCTTCACCGTGCAAAGACAATTCTGTTGCAGTGTCGTTAGCCTCGACAACACCTCGATAGTGCAGCAGCGTTTCCGTTATATAACCGCGCCGGCACCGCGAGATGACGAATAGCGGAGAATTGCCGCGGCGGATCCGATCCGCTGTAGTGACGACTCGGTGCCGATAGGAACCGAAGCGGCACAATCCCGGCACTGTCCTGACAGTTCCTACCGGATGTTTCGGTGAGCGGCGCGGCCACATGATTCGGCCGCGCCTTAGAGCTATCGCGGAGCGACTTGCCGCTGGTCGCTGCAACTCTGCAGACCTCTCAGGATGTCTGCAGAGTTCAGGGGTGGTTCGCAGCGTCTAGCAGCGCTGGGGGATGCAATATCGATTATAATGGGAGATGGCGGCGACCGACGTGGAGTGAAAGGCGACGATGGAGAACCGCAGAGTGCTTCCGCGCCGCCACAGCTCTGCGCCACTGCCAGCTCGCAGCAATTGATGCCGCGACGATAATATTCAGAAAATATTTTTGTCGCCGCGTCAAGGCCGACGCTCCGCCACCACTCGCGGGTCGGATCCCTTTAAGGACTGTGCAGAATTGCATCATGGCGAGTTTTGCAGCAGCAGGGCAATGTTGAGCATTGAGGTACGCCACGCAGTTGGCGAAAGCAGCGACTTCGGAATCCGGAACGACGCCATCAACAAGCGACGGCGGGGAATCGTTCCGGACCATTTCCATCGCCGGCGAACGACACCACGTCGATAGTTTCTAGCCCCTTTTTTACTTATTAATGGATTCGGTCGTCTGAAGATCTTTTTCATTTCAACTCAAAGGGGAAGGAAAATCATCGAGACAAATTAAAGAGCGCCTCATTTTCAAGGTTTATTCCGGTTTTTTTTTGGTTTCCAGTTTTGCTGTACTTTTCTTTCAAAATGGACGGGTGCTGATTTATGCAACTAGCACAACTTCATCATCCGCTGTGTCAAAATTCTTATGTTAGGACGTCATTGCTTAACTAGAGACGTGAGTTTCGATGAATTTAACTGCTTCCTGGACATGATACTTCTTGAATTGTTAAAGGCAGTGTTCACGATAAATTTTGGATGTTCAGCTTCTTACAGAGCTACCAAGAGCTTACTGTGACAGCAGCGTCAGAAAGAACTGCAGAAATTTACGAGAAAGCACTCTTTTTTCGCCTAAGCAGGACCTCTTGTGTGACGTCATATTTTTGAGAATGTAAGGATTGACCGGTGTGAAGGAATGAAGTCTTCCTTTGCGAGAACGTGATCCACCTTATCCACTGTTGCTTATCGAAGCCATTACCTTTGCTGACCAGCTGTTTACCTATACAAGCTTTTTGAGGAAGGCTTAGTTTGAGAGCCGGAGTGACCCTTTAGGCTGAGTGACCCACGCGATTTTCACCCACTTCCCAATGGTTGTTCGTGATTCTCTCTTCACCGTTTTATCGGTCGGTCCCAAAGCTCACATTTCTTTGTGAAAAACAACTAGAGATTTCCCATCGTAAACATCGCCTTCCTAGTTATTTCGTAAACTCCTGAAAAAAAGCAAAGCAGCTAAGACCATTGCGGGCTAGGTGTGACGTCGATGAATAAAAGCGTACCTAAAGGTAGAATGGCGATGGCTGACTGCAACGTCGCTGCAACTCTGCGGAGTGTTTGTGATCCATGCCGCGTCAGGTTTTCTCCACGCTCCACACCTCGCACTCGGTGGCGTGCCGCCAGGCGGTGCAACTCTGCAGAGTCCTTTACCCGAATGACCAGAGGGGGAACCATTTCCTGAACCTGGGGTGATCCTAGCGATGTGGCATGCTATTCACAGATTCACAACTTCATCTAATTTGACGTAACTGTACTTTGATACATTTACCCAAATGACGCAAGCAAAAGAATAAAAAAGTTAAGGTGCTGAAAGGGTTTTTCTTAGCTGTATTTTATTTCTATAAAGGCTATTTCTGGAAAAATCCAAAAATATCGCTCAAATGGAGGCACAACTGGATCATGAAGTCCATAGTCGAGTCTTGCCTTCCTTCACTTAATCGGTTGGCTTTCGCCTGACGCTGTCATTCCGCATCTTCACCGAGGTGTGCCGTCCTAGTAGTCAGCCGTGTCCATTTTTCACGGTCTTCAGCCACAATTTGAACACATTCCATCCAGCTTTCACTATTCCATTTCCAAAAACACAAAAAAACAAAACATCGCGCCTGAACCGTCTTTCGATGCCGAGTGACTTCAAATCCTCTTTAACCACATCCGTCCAGAACTTTCGCCTACGCCCAGGTGGCCGTTTCCAGACAGGATTTGGAAGCATTCTTAAAGCGTGTTGCACGAGACGATCCGGCGTTCTTCTTAGTATATGCCCGAGCAGTCAAAGTCGACTGTCCATTGCTGCTTGAGATGGCGTTGGGAGATGCTGGCACCTCCCTCGTGTCAAGCGTTGATGTACTGCGTCGATTTCCTTGTAAAGATCTTTGTTATGGCATACACGCGGCCAGAAATATCCAAGCAAACGCCTAAAAAGCTTCCTCTCCGTGCAATCCAACCTTTCCATCGGCGTCTTCGGTGCTGCCCACGTCTCCGATCCGTACATAAAGATAGGGCGAATAGCGGATAGGTAGACGCGCAACTTGACTTCCTTCGCGATGGGAGTAGACCACAAACACTTGGTTAGAGAATTAAATGCAGACGTAGCTTTCGCACATCGTTGTCGAATATCCGCTGCATAACTACCATCGTTCTTTAGCAAACAGCCCAAATAACAGAAATCATCCACCAATTTGATACGTTGTCCGTCCACACAAACCCCCTTTGACGGCCCCTGAGAGACCCACATCTGCTTGCATTTGTCGGGACGAAGACGAAGTCCATAGGCTGCGGCATACTTCGAAACGAGGTTCACAATCCTTTGCAGTCTTGCGTTGTTTTCAGCGGATAACACAATGTCGTCGGCGTACTCCAGGTCGACAAGGGAGCGTCCTGATGGTGTTAGGATCACATCCGCAGGAAACTGTTCTGCAACTCTACGCATGATGTCATCAACGGCGAAGTTGAAAAGAAAAGGTCCTGCAACGGCTCCTTGCCTTACTCCTGTTTTCATCTCGAAAGCTGACGTAAATCCGACAGGTGTACGAACTGCTGCTGTTGTTCCTTTGTTCATGTCCTCGATTAGTCGAACATACTTTTCCGGGACTCCATCTGCTCGCAGAGCGTTGAGCAATCGATCACGATGAGGAGAGTCGAACGCGGCTTCAAAGTCCAAAAAAGCAAGCTGTAATCGCTTCGAATACCGCTGCCACGATTGAATACTCTTCTCACGACGAACACTTGGTCGATGGTCGATCTTCCAGGTCCAAAACCGGCTTGCTCATCTCTGGTCGTTCTTTCACGATGCTTGAAAAGTCACTCGAGAATGATACGTTCTAAAACCTCGTACATGACACGAAGTAGAGAGAATCCTCTGTAGTTCTTAGGATCCGTGACGGATAGCTTCTTGCGAAGAGGTACGATGATCGCATGTCTCCACGAATCGGGTATCCTTTCGTTCATCCATATGGCACGGTTGGTGTTGGTCATTTCACGAATCCCAGACGGAGGAAGAGCTTTCAGCATTTCAGCAGTGATGTTGTCATCTCCACCTGCCTTTCCATTCTTCATTTTCCGGACACAATCCAAAACTTCAAACTCAGTCGGCGGTTCCTTACTGACATCGTAATATGCTCTCTAAACATGCGGCAGCTCAGGTACTGATGGCGCTGGACGATTCAAAAGTGAACTGAAGTAATCCTTCCATGTTGGCAGCGTCGCATCACCAACTGCAACTCCATTGGTAATGTTCAAGACAGGAGAACACCTCTTCATCTTCCCGCTATACTGTCGCAGCAACGTGTAGGCTTTCCTCGGATTCTTCTCCTCCCAAGCCTTCTCGAACTCCTTAGCTCTACACGTCCACTCTCGTTCGCGGTCACTTTGAAGCTTCCGACGCAACTTCCTCCTCAGACGCTTCTCCTTCACGAAGTTTCCTGCAGTTCGGAGAACACATACCTTGTTGTAGGTAAACGTCGTTTCCTCTGAGACGTAGGCGAACTTCTTTTTAGGCTGTACAACCGGAAGTACCTCTTTCGAAGGGGGCCTCCCAAACGGGCAGCAGCTACCGTTTATCCATATGTGTTTCAACAGGTTTGTTGCCAGTGGACAGGACACGGCGTGTTCGGCAGTGTGTAGGCTTTTTTCTCTGCCCAAACCCGGAAGCGCTCTGCGAAGTAGCACCGCGAAATGATGGAGAATAGGGGACGCCCAGCAGCGGACAAGGTCGGCATCGTGTCGTGCGACACGGGTACCTCACAGTGTTTTTGCCGCTGCGATAGCAGCGTCTCCCTGAGCGACGCCGTCAGCGAGCGACGACGAAAAATGGTCTCAAGCCCCTTTCACAGTAGCCCGACCACGTCGGACGACGCGTTATCGAATGTGGAATATCTATCTTCTCTATCCTATCCATATTATCTACATTGGCTTATCAAAATTGATAACGAGTCGGCCGACGTAGGCCGGCAAACTATGAAAGGGGCTTTAAACAGTTCCATCGTCGGCGTGGAATGCTGTCGTCGATCGAGATTTCTCCATAAGTCCGATCTTCTGACCTTTTGCCTTTTTATTCCGACTTTGGTTTTTTGGTTTTACTTTTAATGCTTTTTTGTTCTAACGTGTGACAGCTGTGATTTAGGCGACAACCGTAAACCGTCTGCTAGTTTCGGTACTTGAAAATCTATAATTCAAGGCATTCATTTTACTGAACTCAAGTTCTAAGTTAACCTAACAGCTCTCTGAGCGTATTATTTTTTAGAAAATATTTGCAGGCATTTTCTGAACTCTTGAAGTCTATCAGAGCAGCAAAAGCTACTCGGTTATATCTCGGCTATTTTTCGGCTACTTCTTGTCCGTTCCGTGAAAAGTCGAGAAATAGCCGGGAAATAGTCCACCAGGAAGCGCTGCGGAGCCTGGTGGGTTATTTCGCGGCTGTTTGTCGGCCAAAACTCTCAGAGTCTAAACTAAATGTGATGTTGAATAAACGACGGCGGTGGTATTGGTAAAAAAACGATGCTAGCGACATTGGCGCTGCGATTCCGAGAAGCCATCGCGCCCTACGTCGCGTCAGGTTTAGAGCACGCCCCAGGTCTCTTGCTCGGCGGCTTGCTGCCGGTCGTCGCAACTATGCACAGCCGTTAAAGTCACAGTCCAACCTTGGAATCGTCTTTCTGCTTCCCTGCCTTTCCTGAGAACAGTCCCACGCTGATCCCAATGATGTCTCTAGAATCGTTCAAGACCCTCTGGGAACGAAGTTATGGCCCCTTAAAAAGTTGTGCCACGGAAGCATGGTGGACGAGTTGTCCGAGACTTGTATGCTGGTATAGGATTCATGAACATTGATCCCCCAGCCGACCGCTTCTTATTGATAAGTAAATGAGACACTCTCGCTGGACTCCACTATAATTTTCGTCATTTGCAACCGATATGTTCGAACCGACCTGAATAAAGAGGGAACTTGAGAATGAAGAGAAGAACGGGGCTGTAGATCGGAAACAATCGCTCATATTGCCACTGTTGAGCTGGAAAGATCACAAAAGGGGCGTGCCAAGGTGGCTTCCTCCTATATCTCGCTTATTCGGAGTAATTGAGAGCTCGCACTTGGCAGGTGCTATATAGGGTGGCTCTTCTTTAGAGCTATACGGAATCATCAAATTTCGTCTCTGATCCTTTCAATGAAGACTGTCGGGCAAATGAACTGCAATCAACCCAACGCAAGCTGAATATGCACAAAGTTGGGACGTGGATACATGATGAAACTGGTAGAACACATTCAAACGCGTATTGATAAACGGTCGCTGCTGCCCGTTTAGGTTTTCTGCTTTCGAAGCGTCCTGGATGCACTTGACGAAAGAGTCCGCGTCGCAAAGTTTCTTCTTAGTCCGTACTCCGATGTGAATAGAAACGCGTTGTCGGAAATTCCTTCTGCTTTCCTCATCTCTGAGACTTGTCATATCAATCTTCTGGAGAGGCCGAGCCCCTCGCTTCTTCTTATGAATCCTCGCAGTGAAGTTCAACAGAACAGAACGGTGATTCGAAACGAATGCGACATCCCACACAGCTCTATATCTTCGAATGTCCAATACTGGAATATTCCTCGTCAGAACATAGTCGAGCTGTAGTTTTAAAGTTGTCATCTTCCACTTCCGCCGCTCTTCCAGAGATAGTTGGGTTGGTCCCTGCCACGTAAGCTGATGGCGGCGATGATTCCTCTTGAATGTCGATGCAATTTTCAGACCATTGTGTTCACAAAAGTCGACAAGGCGGTAGCCATTGTCCGTTGTTTGCTCGATTGGGTAGAACCATTTACCGAGTACTTCGGATTCCTGATCGAGTCCCATCTTCGCATTTGCGTCAATCTCCACGACAACAGCGTGTTGACAAGGTATCCTGGTTAGCAACGTATTTAGTTCCTCATAAAACGAACCTTCGAATTGTCCTCGGTGGTCTCAGTGGGCGCAAGTCGTACGAATGCATTCCGGCACGACGTTGAGCCGAACTCCTTGACCATACCATTGAAATCCTTTCTTACAGCTATTGCACAGCCTCCCACTCTCCTATCGTCAACGTTACCGCAGTAGGTGGTGTACTCTCCGACGCTGATGACGGGTCTATCCTTGAGGCGGGTTTCCTGCAAAGCAGCAAAAGGTGCACGGAAATAGCTCAGAAGTCGGGATAGCGCAGTTTTTTGGATATCACTCGACAGCGATCGACAGTTCAGGGTGGCGAAACTGTGGCCTGTGGCCAAAGACTCCATGAACTCCCTAGGTACGGATCCTAAGGTGTTATAGACCAGAGGCCTTGGTGTGCCGGACGGCGACACCTTTATGCAATGTGCGGGATACTTTCGCGATATAGTTCTGCACGCTATATCGCTCGAACGTTCCCTGTGTACACTCAAACGTCTGCTGGGTTCAGTAGAAGCAGGGGCACCAACGAGCAGGTACCAACAGACTTGTATACACACCCCCAGTCTAAGAGGAACAATACATCGACCATTCATACTGACTTGAATACTCGAGGCGGAGAATTAAATTTTTGAAAAATATATCCCACCGGTGGGATACGCGGTATTGAATGGGCTAATGAGTATTGATTGTACGAGAAACACTGGACTGTATTAAATGTTTTTTTCGAATTCGGAAGTTTATTTCTCAGCGAATCTTCGACTGTTCATTGATTGCCTTGTGAAAACAGCTCCCACTCTGAGGTTCCCCTCTGGGGAGAATAGTTAACATTGGCAGATGTTATGTGCAGCTTCAAACCTTGTCTACATCTGAGGGTGACTCGTTGAGCTCGTCAGCTCACAGTCAAAAGTTGGTCTGTTTTTCCTTTCCTCTTCGCGTCGTGGGTGGTCCGGCCTCCCACTGACGGCGATTCTGTTGAATGAAATGACGCTTGATCGAGTAGTTTTCCAAAATGCTCTCAACTTTCCAGGCTCCGAAGAAGGCGAAGACGCCGAAACGTCAGCCGAATAAATCTGTATCATACTCGGTTCATAACATCTGCCAATATCAACGTTGCCAATGCCGAGATTCATTGAAAGTCGTACGTGGACAGAGAATAGTTAACTTCAGGGAAAGTTCATCTTACTTAGGGTCCGAAACCGTTCTGCTAATCGTTTTTATAAGAGTAGAGTCGAACTGTTTAAACGGTTGGGAATCACCGTAGCATGGTAGTTCGAGTTCTCCAACTTCAGCAGTAAATGAACCAGGGGCCGGATTCATCAACGCGGCAGCGCTGGTAGCCCTATCCAGTGGTAGCGCTACCCGCGGTTGATTGCTACCCTAACCATCACATTGTGATTCACGAGCGCTATGCTACCGTGGGTAGCGCTACCAAGCAGTTACGCCTAAAAGCGTTATGTGTGTGGTGACGCAGCCGTGTTTTACAAACGACGGCTATTGCATATCGCTCGTAATCGCTTTCCGAAAGCTTCAACTCTTGAAGACTCACAAACCTAAAGCATATAAACGCAGAAAAAACATTAAAAAATAAATCTATGTTTGAATCACTTGAAGAATATAGCAGCATGGGAAACGTGACGATGGTTTTCGGTTTTTTCGGTAAACTTTATTATTATGTTCTTTAATCTGTACCATAGTTTGAATATTGAGAATGTGGATGATGTGTGCTGGATTGCAGTACCAATACCCAAGGCGATTTTTTTACATAGAAAATGTTAACATAACTATAAACAAACAAAACAAAAAAATCAGCTGTATCAGAAAAGCTGTAGCCTAATTGTGTAATCACTGATTTGCCTCAGTACGTATGCGAATGTTTTATACCTTATACTTAATTAGTTTTCGTATAGTGTTTATGTTGGGAAAAAAACCAAGAGTAGACCACGGCTCTTCATTTTTAATAATGTTTTAGGCTGCATTTTTCCAAATCTCATCATCATCAAGCCTTCGCAGACCTCGTCCTTGGGGTAAATTAAAAGAGTATTTTGCCCAAAAATTAAAAGCTGTGAAATCACAATTTTCGGGTAAAAAGAGAGTCATAGGTACATAACAGGACTGTACTGTGCGCGCTTTCGAGTGAGTAGAGTTTCCAGCGCCGCAGCCGCCGATCTGTTGACTCTAAGTGGGTTTTAGAAACTGGAAAGAAAACCAAATTGGAGAAAATTGTATAAAAAGCCATATCGAGCCAGTTTTGGCGCCGGAAACTCGACTGGCTCGAAATGCAATTGCGGACCGGATTTCGGCCCAGATTTTCGGAATCAAAATCCACAAAAAAACTCAACCTGACGAAGAAAAATTATTTCTTAGAACTCAAAAATATTTTTGCACCAACCTAATAATTCGAAAATAATCTAGCCTTGACGATAAATAATGTGTATTGAGATGAGCGTGACGGAATTATAAAAGGGTTCAAAAACAGTTGAATGAACGAGCGCGCGAATTTGGCATCAGAGCGCGCGATCTCGCCGGGTAGGGCACCGCTGGTAGCACCCTACCCGAGATTCGCGCTGGGTAGGCTTTGGTAGGTTGCTACCATGGGTAGCAAGTTTCGTGAATCGCGCCATTCGCGCGAATTTCGGTAGGACGCTACCCTTACCCAGCCTACCAGCGCTGAATTTCGTTGATGAATCCGGCCCCAGGTTAAGAACTGGTGTGGGCGTATTTAATTTGTTTTCGTTATTCTGTTTTTGTTGTACTGACAATGAGAGGCCAACTAAGCATACGGGAGGGGTGACAAAAGATAGGACTGAAGTAGTTATCAAACAGGTTCAGCCTGGTACTATGACCTGATTTTCTGATTTCTGACATAGCAGAGTTTGAAGATGAACTGCAATTATGACCTTGTAAGCGTCACATAATAGCGCGAGATGTGACAAAACTCTCAGTCACATTGGTCAGAGCTGCCCGCGTGATGCGTATTTCTCCGTCCTGTTATGCTCAGTCGTCAAACTTTGCGATTATGAAGTCACAGCTAGAGGTCTTCTACTGAATGACTCCATTCCCATGGTTTTGTATCACAAAAAAAAGTTCTCGGCTTAAAGGCAGCATACACGCTCGAAAATGGTTTAAATTGTATGACAGAAATCGAAGGTTAAGAGCTGGCCATATTTGCAAGTAGCAAAAAAACCACGAAAACTGAATGAACACAGAGAAATAATGGGTTGTTTTTGTTGTGGAGCAAAAAAGGACGAGTTACACTGCAACCAGCCCGCTAACTTGAAATATCAGAGCAAGTAGCGGTTGCGCTAGCGAAGTTGATAGATTTTTACGCCCTGTACTAGAAAGCCTACGCCGTTGGAAGCTTCAAAAACTAGCTAAAGTGACCGCGTTGGACGAACAATCTGGACGAGTTTGTCTTTAAGGGCGGAGTTGTCGAAACTCATGGGCGGGGTTGTCAAAATTTTCTGACTTGACATTGCTCAAATATAGCAGTCTTGATTCATTTTTCATTTTTTCGGCTTTCAGCGGCGTAAGCGCTTTATTTTGAACCACACGACTTCTGTAAAATCGTTATCTCAGCAACTTCTCCGAGCGCGTCTGCCTTCAAAGAGCATGTGGAGGGGGGAAAGTGCACAAATAGTTTGCAAGGTGGACAAAAGAAGGTACACTTATACAGAAATGTTTCCATACAATAAAATAGGGATTTCTAGAAGTTTAGCTCCCAGGCAAAAGTGGCATTGCTTTACTTCTGAGAAGCTATAATTATAAAGTTTTTTTGGTTTGGGTCCAATTTACTGTGCTTCTCTGGGCCAAATTCCAGTCCGTAATTGCGTCTCGACACGCTTTGCGGCCGCACGCGCTCGAGTCGGTCGAGTTTCCAGCGCCGATGGCGACACGATTGGGCTTTTTGATAAAGTTTCCACCAATTTTTCAAAGTTTCCAGTTTTCAGAACTCTCCTAGAGTTAAAAGATCGGCGGCTCCGGCGCTGGAAGCTCTTCGGACTTGGAAGCGTGCGGCCGCAAAGCGTGTCAAGACGTGATTGCGGACTGGAATTTGGCCCAGAGAAGCACAGTATAGTGGGTGAAGACGCTGTACCCATCGTGATAACTCCACACACCGTTAAGATCTCATCCATTTAACGTGGGTGGTGAACATGATAAGATTTCTGTAGCTCTTGAGATCTCGTGAAATTCTAGCGACAGTAAACTGCAGCTATACATTTTTTCAGCAAAACCGCGAATGGATGAATGATAACTGTCAGTTAGCATGTGGATCTTGCAGGAGAGGTAAGCAGAATGATCTAGAAGATTTTTTTCGCTCAAAACCTGGCCCTCCTGAAAGCCATGTTTTTAAAACTGCAGTTGATGTTTGAGGTCTCAATTAAGATGGCCAGTGAGTGCCAAATGCATTGAAAATGTCTGAGCGAACCTCTCGATGACTCTCTTTTCAAAGTGACAGCCTATTTGCCATACTAGCAGGCGTTTTCAAATGTTTTCTCATGTGATCTTCATTCAGCTACGGGTGGTCGAAAATTATACAGTGCCGCGCAACTTTTTTCTCCAAAAAAAGAGTTTTGCTGCGTTTTTTGCGCTCACAAAACGCCGCATCGCCATTACTTGCTTCAAAGTGGTCCGATTTCAATTTTGAAGTAACTTCTGGATTGCTTCCCTTGAGTTGTGTACGATAGTTTTACAAAATAATACAGTGATCGAGACACAGAGAAAAATCGTTTGAGCACCGTACTCCAATTCGGTCGTAAAATAAAACGCGTTTGTGTAAATGCACTAAAGAGTGCATTTGAGGCCTGTATCAACCTGTTTACTTTTACGACGTGCCAAACTAACTGTGGCTTGTACAGCAGGAGCAGATTTTCTGAATTTGACCGAAAAAAAAAACGTTTGGTAAGAGGAAAACACGGTGTGTGATGGAGATACACATGGTTTTGACTCCAGTTTAACACAGCTTCGTAATCTGTTTGTCTGACTTATTGAGGGAAGGCTCCTTTCACAAATCCTGACGCTATCTTCTAGGCTAATGTTCACCGCAAACTAGATAGAATACTAAAGATTTGATGCATGTGCTTGGACTGACGCCCACAAAAGTTGTGAGGTGTGATCAAAATTGAAGACACGGTGCAAAATTACCTCCTACTCTTGCTTAACAGAATGAAATCCTTCACGCTTCACACGTAAAACTGCACGAAAATACGTAGAATCACAACTCTTCCACTTTAAAAATGGCACAACCAATGACTAACTAAGTACGCAATAACTGCGTGAGAACTGCGTTCTTCCAAGCAGGTACTCCTGAGAAAACGCTCAAAATGAAGAAGATAGCTTTGCGTGAATGATTCACTTTTTCAGGCCTCCTGGCTCTCCTTATTTTAGAAGGGAAGGAGAACCTCGGTTGGTGCGAAGGTCTTGGTGGGTTAGGGGTATGGTATACTTTGTCGCAGTAATAAGCGCCTAACACAAATCTAACACAAATCGCGGCGGGACCCGCATCGGAGCAATGGCAACGGTTGTCGTAGGAACAGATGTCGCGTGTGGGTCGCAGCGACGTGTCGCGGAGGGCTGACATACTGCAACTGTGCCATAGCCTGTCTCTACCACTGTCGCTGTCGCTGTGCAGTGCTCTGCGACAGCGACAGATTTAAAGGACGGGAGGATCGCAGCGGAGGGGGGGGGGCACTGTGGCACGTGACCACGCCCATCCTTCCATGCCGCCACGACTCTCCTGATTTTGGCAGGGGAGAGAAATTCCGGGTAGGTGCTCAAATTCGGTGCGGCACGGTAAAATGGGCGTGGCCAAATACATCGCGCCTTAGTAGCCCCCCGCGCTAAGATAGTACCTGTTCCAAAACATGTTTTCAGTCTCCACAATCCTGGTGTCATCTGAAGGGCAAGATGTCTACGACGCCGAAGAAAAAACGGCGTATTATGCGTGTAATACGAAGTTTGGTGCAATCACACCCAAAAATTTCAGTTTACGGCTTTTTTGGATTACGGTGCTCAAACGATTTTTCTCTGTGTTCCGATTAGTATCAAAATAATAGATTCAACTCCGGATGTTTATCGAAAAATACATATTTGCCCCACACATTCTCAGGCAAACCATCGCTCCGAGCAGGCCCGGCTCCTCCCAATTATGACGTCATCGCCCGGACAGCGGTCGAGGGGCCAACTGGCACCGAGGTCCCTGTCCGGTGCCAGTTCGCCCCTCGGTTGCTCTACGGTCGCTCTCGGGGCCACAGCGGTGCCATCGTCAGAGATAGAGAGACGCGGGATTGGTTGTTCTTTGAGTGATAACGTGCGAGCCACGTTATCACTCAAAGAACAACCAATCCTGCGGGTATAAAAGGCGGCTCGCCTCGTGTAGAGATCACTCTTGAGAGGTGACCTTGGATCACTCTCAGGATGACAATTTTTGGTGGCCGAGGGGATCCCTCATGGCCCGCGGTGGGGAAGGCTTCCTCATTGCGGACCATGCTGGGATGGTATCCTTGTTGCGGCCTGTGGCAGGATTAACCTCCTGACCCACAGGCTGTAACAGGTACCTTATCCTCTTAACAGGCTTAATCCTCTCCAGAAGAGGCGGAAATAAAGAAAAAGTAGCAATTAGGAATGTTTCGAAAATCGCCCGAACAGAGACCGCAGTGCCAGTTGGGACCAAAGATCGCTCCGAGCGATACTGCTGTGGCCCGAGTAGATGGCTAATTTTCGCCCGGAGCGGAGAGGCAGCGCCGCTCGAGTAGCTCTCCGGTACCGCTCGGAGCGATGGTTTGCCTGAGTTGCTTCATAATAAACTGATCAGACGGTCATGATAGCAGAAATCTGTCATGTTCTCACCAGTGGTCGATGTGAATTTTCAGGAGGAAATAAACATTTTCAACAACATATTGAGATTAGAAAGACCTTCTTCACATACCATTGCATTTGCCTCGCTGAGAGGAACACGAAAACTACCTGAAAAGACACATTTCGCCAATTTGAAGTTAGTCATGGCGACGCGGCGCTTTGTGAGCGCAAAAAACGCCGCCAAACGCTTTTTTTGCTAACATTTTGCGCGGTAATTTAAGAGCTCGCTGAACTGGCACAAAAAAATTTTTTCTACAACTTTTATCGCATGTTCCTCTTTCATTTATGAACTTCCTATGTATGAGACCAGACTAGTGTAGGAGTAGGTTGAATCGCGACTCATTAAACAGGCTGAAACTATCCCGATATGGAATCCAAAGTGCGCCGTAAGAACTGACGTCCAAGCAGTCCCTTTTCTTTTCGAGCCAATGCCAGCTAGCCAGCCGCATTTGGTTTTTGTTTCTTATCTTCTTCCTTGAACATCGAAAGCCTGCAGGTTAAATCTCCAAGTTCGACTCGCGATTAACCTCGGCACCAGAACAATGTGTTGAACGTTCGTCTGTAGCACGGACGAGGTGGTAGGCTGACTTTATTGACTAACGTTCCGGCGAATTCGCCCTCGTCGGAGTCTGAAACGGTCACATTTACTTGTAAAATTAATCGGCCAAATGTAGATACTATCCTACAGAAATTCAGACAAATTTTCCAAAACGAATGGCACGGAAACGTCGAACTTAGTGGCACACCTGTTCAAAAGTCCTAAGAAAACCATGTGATCTGTAGAACAGCAAAGCGGGTACCAGAGTGACAAAAAGTAGCCTAATCAAAAGCCGAGTCTGATGTAGGGGTGGAGTTCCCGTGTTATATTTATACCCTCTTCCTTCCGGTTGATCTCGGGATCTCTCGCACTGATCCAGAACGCTTCCAGCACTTTTCGCGCACTACCTCCCGGCCCTCCCGCGCTAGGATCTCCACTCTCACCTCAAAATCATCTCCCTGATGGCAATTATCCCTGTGGCAGCCCAGTGCAGTGCCGACCCGCGACCTTTCTTTCCCATCTAGGTGTTACTTAATTCGCACATGTAAGGGTCGAGCCGTTTCGCCGATATACTCTTCACCGCAGCTCTGACATGTGATTATGTAGATGATGCCTGAAGTAGCGCAGTCGCCCGCCTTGTCTGCTGGGCAGATGACGCAATGTGGGGTAACGCATACGCGGTCATATTGGTGATTGCGAACCAACTCCTGCTCTAAATTACTGGGAGGGGTGGTCAGTAACAATACAGAACATTTCAATTCCGCTCCGCGCAAGCATTTTCTGATAGCGCTATTCACCTCTTCCGAAATGAAGGGCATTTTGAACAGGGTTTTATCGCTTTGCTGCATGTTCCGGCCCCGATGGCCGCCGTGGGTGGGCCTAGTTCTTTCTAAATGCGTTTCGTAGCCGTTGAGTGTCGCAATTTGGCTAGCAAGCCTTTACGACTCTTCACGCTCTTCTGCAGGTTTAAGTTCGGCCTAATAGCGGTTCACCGAATCCCTGTGCGTCAAACGAGAAAAATTTCGAGTTCAAATAGGATGCCGTTGAATTTGCACTGTGAGCGGACGCCCAATCTTGTTCGAACAGATTGAGATAGTAGCAGGATTAAAAGTATTTATTACCACGAAAAACCTCGGAGAATTATGTTTATAAAAAATAGCAAGAAGTGTGTTGGCGCTTAACGTTTGTCCAAATGAGAGTGTCCGCCCACGCGGTCAGCGAGCGCGTCATCGCGGAGGTTTTTTTTTTGACTTGTGAATCGATTAGCAGAATTCATAGGCAAGTGGTGAGCAATATCACGATCAGCTGTTTGTGGGCATGCGAAAGCCCATCCAAAAAAAGGCCCTCGCGACCAGGGCTGTGCGGAACTCTTTTTCAAAAACTTCGGAAACGGAAACGGAAGAAAAATGGCCAAAAAATGCCGGAAACGGAAATCCGGAAACGGAAACGGAAGAGACCAAAAAAATGCTGGGTTGTCTCATTCTCACGCTGTTACTCATTGGCCGCAGCTTGCATTCAATAACCAGTGATTTCAGTCAATAAACCAATAGTTATTCAAGATAAAGTCACTACGAGACATTCAGTGATTTCGAAGTCTCGCTTCTGGAAATCCGAAAAGGCAACCTCTAAAAATACTGATTACATGTACCCGCCCTTCGAAATAGTGTACAGCAGGGGTGTGCGGTAATTGCCGTTTGCCGATTACAGTTTTCTGGCCGTCGGCCCTTGCCGTTTGCCGAAATTTTATTTTTCGTTGCCGTACACCTCTGGGGTGCAGCCTGTCTCCCAGAAAGCGTCCAAGCGAGATGAGGTGTCCTTCAAGCCTAATCAGAAGTCAATGTTCAGCTAATCAGCGACCACTTTTTCTTCTTTCGAACCATATTTGCCTATTGGAGTGGATATCAAACAACTGAATTCGAAAATTGAGAGAAAAATTCCTCGGCGAGATGAGAAAATTCTCTTATGATCTGCCACAAACGAGATTTGCCGATGCCCGTGGTCATCTCCACCTGTCTCCACCGACACTCCCTTATGGAAGGCAGGCTGCATGTGCAAAAAACCTATCAAGATTTTTGTTGCTGTCGTGGCGGTAAACAAGCGAATAAGTGGAATCGAGAACAAAAGCTTCACAATATCATTGAATCTCAGAGAAACAGCTACATATTTTCAAAAATAATCCTCAAAAGGCCTTCAGATTCCTGCCACGCCCATTTCGTGGCATCATTTTATAGAGTTGCAATCGCAGGCGCCAAACTTCGTGAATGATCTCAGCCAAGCTCAGATATTCGCTTGAACACAAGGGGTTAGATGTAATTTTCAGCGTCGCATGAAACTTTCAAAATCTTTGCCTAGACCCACTATCATAGGTCGTTTTGCACTATTTTATTCCGTTTCCGGACCCAAAAACTCGGAAACGGAAGCGGAACGGAACTGCTCAAAAAACACCGGAAATACGGAAACGGAATCGGAAACGGAACAGTTCCGCACAGCCCTGCTCGCGACTGCCGTTCGGCACGCACGCCGACCGCTTGGGCCGACAGTCTCAATCGGACAGACTTCATACTTATCGGCCACTCTGTATTTTATTGGGCGCATTTCAAAATATTAAGCACTTTTGAAGTACGCACACTACCGCTCGTAGGATTTGGTCGCTTTCGCGTTTTCTGCGCCCTCTTTTGATAATTCCCTGGAAATTTAACTTTTTTGAACCTGAAAACCCATTCTACATAGATCCTGGTCGAAAAGGCTCCACAAGGGTGTACCGCTTGCTAGGGTTTAAGTTCAAGCAACTAAGTTTGGAGTGAAGTTTTAAGTGTGCCATACAGTATGCAAACACAGTATAGAGCTGCACAGTGCTATTAATTAATACTATATAGCGATCTGGAAATCATGATCCAGACTTTTTTTTTGAATTTGGAAACTTGCGAGCACCATATCTTTGGATCGCCCTCACCACCTGGATCCTAAACAACTTTTCAGAAGTTGGAAAAATTGAGCTTGAAGCAGGATATTAACAAAGGACGTTAACGACGCGAAAACCCTACGCGCGTCCTGATCAAATTCTACGAGCGGCATGGTAACATTAAAGGCTTGGCTCAAGCTTGCTAAGGTCCACATCAGAGTAGTCCCAGCATGATTCTCTTCGGAGCAGAGCGATGACTGCCACTGAGGACGAAATATTACTCCGATGTGTACAGCACTCGAAGTAGTCAGAAATCGACCATATCCATACATTTTAGTCGCGTTTGAATGATTCTACATACATATATTTCAACAGAGAGCTTGACTAAAAGTTAGCCTCTTACTAGAGCGAAAGCTTTGTTTTGCTCATCTCAGACTTTCAGTCATGTCTCACCCTTCAAATCAGATCAATTCAACACGCTATCTGAACACAAAATCTTTCCGCCACTATTTAATTCCGCTTGCCTCGCCACACTAATGGCATAACATTCCTTGGAGGTTAATTAGCGGCCAATTGTAAACGGTCAGACCACAGTGCTCAAATACGATCGCAATTAAAAACCGAACGAGTTCAAGTGGAGAAGCTCATTATATTGTTGTTGTTATTGTTGTTTAGGTGTGAGTCGAGCTCCTCGGCCATTTGGTGTTTCGCCATCGGCTAAGCCACCTCCTCGACCAGGGATTCGTAGTCGACGACCTCCTCCATCGCGGCCCACAACTTCACCAAGGGGTCGTCGACCGATCCCAGCTAGGATGCGATTCTCAAGACCGCCGCGGCCTCTGCCTACACCTTCTCCGAGAGTGTCAACGATTACAAGACCACCTCGACTACAGAGGCCTAGGCCACTTCAGAGGTATGCTGCTCTTAACATTCATTGATTCTTAGTGAGGGGACCTCTCACCTATTGTGGTAATGTACTGGACGGGTTGTCACCAAATGTAGCTATTGTTAAGAATGGGTTTGTTCAGGTGTTGAGGTTTTGTTAGAGATAAACTGCATTTAGCCTCAACGAATCGTTATTGTCCGGCCCTGCTGCAGAGGATCCCACCAACAGCACCATTATCCCAATTAGTGTCACCACGAAACCATCATTGCATGCTCACCTGCACCGTCACGGGTCAGCTCGGAATGGATTGACGAACATCACCATCATTTCTCCCTCACGAGTGCGCCTCAGGAATCGACACAGGAAACCATCTCGTATTCGTGTGACGTCGCACGAGGTCGCCCTTTCTGAATCCAAGACACCTTCTCCAGTGGATACTGCAAGTGAGGCTGTCGCAGAGAGCAGAAACGACACTCTGACAGCAGCCCTTCCGACGTCTTCATTGACAGAGGTGGGAAATACAACAAAGCCTTCAACAACGATGACGACTGCCACCACCACCACCGCTACAACGACAACTTCGACTGTCTCTTCAACACCATCCAGCTCAACAACGGTGGAGTAAGTGGCCGCAGACCACCACACCGAGTGCGTTGATATTCGCACGCTTCATGTCGCATGAGACTGCTTGGTAGCCAACTAACCGTCCTTGCCTTCACCTAACCAATAATTGTGGCCTCTAACAGCTTAGCTTAGTAGAAAATCTCTTTCCTATGCGTGACGTTAGAAGCAATAAGTGATTTTAGAGCACGTTCTCGCACTCGCCCTCCACCACCTCCTCGCACAACTCCACGACGTCCCTTCAACCGCCAACCGATCACGTCAGTTCAGCACTTTCCTCTCTCCAATCGGGTATTTTGTCGCCGTGGATAATAGGCTTTTCTTACAAAAAAAGAAGTGTAGTTGAAAGGGGCTTCAACCCTGTCAAATGTTGGATTACTATCGGTCTTCATGTGAAAACATTGATGTCAAACTTAAGATTCAGAATAGAACTCGTTTTTTGGTCGCAGTCGAACTCGTTCTTCACGAGATGAACATGCTGTAAACCATCTCTGTAGCATAAAAAGGTCGAGTCATAGTTGCAGTGTGAGTGTATGAGTCGCGTCCTTAGACAAACAGGCAGCCAGGTATAGTTGGGGTAACCAGGAAGCAGACGGCTGCGGACACCTCAGCAGCCTGCGCTGCGTCGTGTGCGCCCACGAGAAATGTAGTGATCGATCGACACGCGACAGGCGCGCGGGCTGTTGAGTGGTTCACATCCATCTCTTCCGCGGATACACCCACCATATTATCCGCGGATGACTAGGGTGGCGTAATCAAAGTATGCTATAGCATGATCGAGATGGGCTGAATCAAGCAGTTCGTCAATGAAACCTTCTATCCAATTTCATTAATGGTTTTCCTCATGTTTGATCTGCGCTCACGATTGCTGATCTTGGTTGCGAACAAATCCTCTTCACAGAAGCCAATTTTCTGGCCGTTCCTGGTACAGTTAATGTTGCACTCCAATTTGACCGCGTTCGCTTTCTCTGCTTTATTATCCATATTTCAACTGTGCATGCTAATATTACCTCTTCAGTAACTTATGAAAGGCTTGTTTCGCGCAGGTGTAGCCTCAATTGCATAAAGGTAATGCTGGCATATTGAATATTTCGGGCATATTTTGGAGTGAAGCGAACGCCAGCTGTGGTCTTATGGTTAATATGAGGATTGAGAAGCGAATTGATGACTCTTCGCACTGACAGAAGGCTCTATTCATACTCCTCAACGGCAGCACGTCATTCACGCGCTTACGAAACTCCAGTGGCGACGCTATGGCGGAGCGGAATAAAGTGGGCCCTAACTTTCCCGAGCAAGCAAAACCTGTACACGCGTTCACTATCATATTAGGCAGAGCTAGTTCTGGGGTGGTATCAGGGCTGTGCTTAATTACGAATTACGGTTTACGATTTACGAATAACGGGCGTTTTTGGCAATTTTTTTACAATTTACAATTTACGAAATTTCGACCTATAATCGTAAGGAATCTTAACAAATCGTAAATAATCGTGGAAATGCTACTGGGGGTACAACTCAGGCCATTCTCGGCCTCGAGACGACTGACAGTTCGGCTCGTTCTCTCAATCTGCAAATCGACTTCGGTTGCTGTCCAAGCCACTGTTGTTGCTTTCCGGGCCACTGCTGTTGTTGTTGTCCGGGCTACTTTTGTTTGCCCCAACAGCAACAGCAGAGATTGAGAGCAAGAGCCGAACTGTCAAGCGGTCCCAATTCTGTTCATGGTTAAATTCAACGTTTTTGCATTTCCAGCTTTTGATTGTTCTTTCCAATTTCAACTGAAACTCTTCTCTGGAATTCTCAGGCGGCGCAGTTAACAGCAGAGAGGTCGGTTATAGCGAAATATAGTTGTTGATAATGATATTCCCTAACGATCGACTGTTCCGCTTTTCACACCGACCGCCTCTAATTTATTATTGGGATCCAACCTTTCTTTGTTTCATAAACAGGCCAAGTCGGTGGAGCCGAGCTACACAGCCATTCATCTCCATAGACTGCTTTTGACTCTATGATGAAAACGAGAGGCGCAGAAATTTGATGGATCTACTATTTACATCGTGGCGAAATTAAGGTTTGCAGTCGCAGACAACTCAGATAATAACACCGGCTGAGCGGGCGGAGAAGTAGGCTCGCCGGCTGAGCGGGCAGGCTTATTTTGGGGGCGGAGCGTCTTACCGGCTGAGCGGGCGGGCATGCGTTTTACCGGCTGAAGGGCATGGCTTTACCGGGTCAACGGGCGGACATAAATCTGTGGCGGAGCATGTCACCGGCTGATCGGGCAGACATAGCATTACCGGCTGAGGGGCATGGCTTTACCGGCTGAGCGGGCAGACATAAATCCACGGCTGAGCATGTCACCGGCTGATCGGGCAGACATAGCATTACCGGCTGAGGGGCATGACTTTACCGGCTGAGCGGGCAGACACTAAAGCAAACCAGGCTCATGTACGGAGCGGGCGAAAAGGACTTCGAGCATATTCGGGTGTTGGCATTCGAACGGGTGGTCATCCACACGATTTCGATCACTGACCCCTCACCCCTTACGGTTCGTTGTGACCGTGGGGACGTGACAGCGGGCCAGTTCATGATTTTTGAAGCAAGGTAAGGCTTGCCGCTTCAGAAATGAAACGCAAGCTTCGAACTTGCTGGGGAATAGGGAGAGCCCTCTAGGGGCTTTATCTACTCTTGCAGATCGATATCATTCACGTGGTAAGCAACTAATACCGGCTGAGGGGACAGTGAATGCGGGCTGAGGGGGCAGCCATTTACCGGCTGAGGGGACAGTGAATGCGGGCTGCGGGGGCCACCACTTGCCGGCTGAGCGCTCCACCATTTACCGGCTGAGGGGGCAGTGAATACCGGGGCATGCCCGGGTACAATGTTTAGTCAGCCGGTATTGCTTGCCCCCTCAGCCGGAGTTACTGCCTGAGAACCGGTGTTGCAACATGTAGTACGAACAGAATCATGCTTTACCCGTGTCCTGGCACGATTAATCTTCATCCCAGCACCATTATCTTAAGCTGTGGGCTGCAAAAGCGGTTTTCTGCCACTGCGCACAGGAATCCCCATGCATTAAAAACAGAGATGGGCTCTAAAGATCTGGCTGTCTAAAGGAACCAAAAAGGTTGGAGCCCAATATAGACTTCGCTGCAGATTATGAAGTGAAGTTCGAAATCAAGCCTCACCACGCATTGATCTTGGGTGGTTCAAAAGTTACCATAAAAAACAGGTATTTCGTGAATTAAAATCTGTTGAGGAATCGGGAAACTATTTTATTAACCTGGAAAGTCTATTCGACGAAGAGTTTCAAGGGTTCCCGAAATTACCTTTTATAGATCTCTATCTCCAAAGGCAAGTAAGCTTTGGGAGGGAAAGTGGTAGTTTCAAAATTCGGTTCGGAACATTTCAGCAAAATTATGGCTTCAATGTCACCTACCTTTTTCAGAAGGTTTCTAAAAGTTTTAAACTGAGAATTCAAGCAAATTCTGAATGCAAAAGAGAATAAGATCCGGAGAGTTTGTATAGCGGGTCAGACAGATGGTTTGCTAAGGCGCGAAACAGTGCTTGTCTTTGATTTTCTAGATTATGTAAAGTCTATCCGACTGAGACTGTCCACTGGGGCGATCGGCGTGCGTGTTGAGCGGTCCTCGCGAGGGCATTAATTCGGACGAGCCTTTCCACCCCTGCAAACGGGTATCTGGGCTACTATTCATTGTTCGCCTAATGCTCCTTCTAATCGGCTTTTCGACGTCGAATCGACGGTTCAAAAAATGCCTTTCCGACAGCCGCTCGACACCCACGCCAACCGCGTGGGCGGACGGTCTCATTCGGCAGGCCTTTATGTGCATTCGTGGGATAAAGAGTGATTTTTTTTGTTGTTTTGCTTATTCGTATGTATCCTTCTCTAGACAGATATGGGAGTTTGATGTAGCGATTATCCTCTATAGTTTCATATTCAGTAGTAGGGCAAAACGTGGCACAGGTTCGGTACTTGGTCAAGTTTAAAATTTTACTGTCCTGTAAAGTTGTTTCTATCCCACCTACGTTCACTAAAACTTTTTTCAAGTACTGCTCAGAACCGTGTTATTTTCAAATCAAACCGCAAGCCCTACCTTTGATGTGAAAACACCTAATCACTAAAGTGCTGAGGTGTTCCACATCAAAGGTAAGATTTGAAGTTTGGTTTGAAAATAACACGGCATTTTAGTGATGAGGTGTTTCCATATCGAATGAGGTTAAGGCCATGTGTGTGATTTTTCATCATCAGTTACGAATCACGAATTACGATTTACGAATTACGAGGAATTTGGAAAATTACGATTTACGATTTACGAAATCACAAAATTCAGTTACGCACAGCCCTGGGTGGTATGCAATGAAGTTCAGTGAAGCCTACTTTTGACTGCATCGCTGCTGTTTTTCATTGCAGCGATTTTGCACCCGCTGCTGCAGCGATGTATCAGCGGCAGCGATTCTGTTCATAGTACATATAGTGGAGTCCACCAAGAGTGTCTCATTTACTTATCAATCAGAAGCGGTCGGCTAGGGATCAATGTGCATGAATCCCATACCAGCACGCTTGATACCGATTGAGCGAGAGCGGTTGTGCTGCAATGAGTTTCATGTTCATTGATCTTCAATCGACCGCTTCTCATTGATAAGTAAATGAGACACTCCTGGAGGACTCCACTATAGGCCCACAGATGATAGAGGAAATTCAATCAATCAGTGAAATTAATGGCTGGTTTTCATCAATAACGCGTTTTGACTCGAAAACACTGATCTTGTCATGTGAAAGGGTCAACGTTCATTAGGCGAAACGTGTCATTCGCTGGCAATGGCTCCATCTCTGCCACAATGGCAGCGAGGGAGCGATGCTCAGCGACCATTGAGAATCGCTCTTCAAGCAGCGATGCATTAAAACACAGGATTTCGTCGCCGCGACCCAGCGATGTAGGACGTTTGCAACGAAGCGATCACAATGGAGCGGCTTTCTATTACGCGCGATGAAAAAAAGAACAATTGTCCCTCGCATAGCCGCAGCGACCACCTACAGTCAAAACTAGGCTTGAGGAATGGAAAAAGGAAGTGGCTGCATTTCAGCAGCAGGCTGATGCCATTGAATGATTTGATATTCTCACAATCATCAAAATGCCGTAGAACCCCTTCATTTTCAAAGATGACCTGCAGGTGCGGTGAGGAAACGGCAGCTTTCACCCGTCTAGACAAGAAGCATGATCAGCATAGTGTGATTGTACATTATCGGCATGCTCTATCTCACCGAAGAGCCTTAAACAGTATTTAAAAATTGTGGTGAGCGCGAAGCGCTCACCAGATTTGGCTTTGATTCGCCATCGCGCAACCCCCTGATCTCACCATCAGGGTCCACAGTGAACGTAGGAAGACCGTTCTTTTTCCATTTGATATACTTTAGAAAGGTGAATGACTGTTCAAAAAATGGTCCGGAATGGTAACCTGAGATTCGAGAAAAAGTGTCAAAACCACGTCACTTCGGTCGAAAAAAATGTTCATCTCCTTTTCTTTTTTCAGTTGGCGTTCACGATCTTGTTGGAACACTTATCGTTGAGCTAGAGAGCTCATTTTTGGCCAGGGAGCTGGTTTTGTTTGCACCTAGCTCCTGTCAAAATTTGAAGTTGGTTGCTCAATTTTTGCGGAACCTCGAAATTGAGGGTCAAGAAAGACAAAAACACGTGAACATGTTATTATAAACCATCAGACGTTTACTTATTCGTAAAAATGAACTAATGAAATGAACACCGTTACTGATAGGCTTTTGCTCAGGATTTGACGGGGCAACGCTTCAATCAATACGGCAGGATCTCGGAAGTACTTTTTGGAACGCCGCACGGTGTGACTCAGAAGTGCGCCACAGAACGCCGTAGATAGTGTGCGGGACCCCAGCAGGAGTGCAAAAGACGCCGTAGAAAGTGTGGGACCTAAATGGGTGTGCGCAGAACGCCGTAGAAAGTGTGTCGGACCCAAATGGGTGTGCGCCGGACGCCGTAGAAAGTGTGCAGGACCCAAATGGGTGTGCGCAGAACGCCGTAGAAAGTGTGTGGGACCCAAATGGGTGTGCGCCGGACGCCGTAGAAAGTGTGGGGGACCCAAATGGGTGTGCGCAGAACGCCGTAGAAGGTGTGTGGGACTCAAATGGGTTCGCGCAGAACGCCGTAGAAAGTGTGCGGGCCCCAAGTGGGAGTGCGCCGGATGCCGTAGAAAGTGTGCGGGACCCAAGTGGGAGTGCGCCGGATGCCGTAGAAAGTGTGCAACACCCAAATGAGTGTGCGCAGAACGCCCTAGAAAATGTGGGACCCAAATGAGAGGGCCGACGCCGTAGAAAGTGTGCGGACCCAATGGTGTGCGCAGAACGCCCTAGAAAGTGTGTGGAACCCAAATGAGAGTCGCTGGACGCCGTATAAAGTGTGCGGGACCCAAATGGGTGCGCAGAACGCCGTAGGTAAGTGTGTGGGACCCAAATGAGAGAGCGTACCGGACGCCGTAGAAAGTGTGCGGGACCCATGGGAGCGCCGGACGCCGTAGAAAGTGTGCGGACTCAAGTGGGAGTGCGCCGGACGCCGTAGAAAGTGTGCGGGACCCAAATGAGAGTGCGCCACACGCCGTAGAAAGCGTGTGGACCCAAGTGGGAGTGCGCCGGACGCCGTAGAAAGCGTGCGGCAGAAATGGGCGTCGCAGAACGCCGTAGAAAGTGTGCGGGACCCAAATGAGAGAGCGCCGGACGCCGTAGAAAGTGCGGGACCCGCGGGAGGCGCCGGACGCCGCAGAAAGCGTGCGGGACAGAAATGGGCGTGCGCAGAACGCCGTAGAAAGTGTGCGGGACCCATATGAGAGTGCGCCACACGCCGTAGAAAGCGTGCGGGACCCAAGTGGGAGTGCGCAGAACGCCGTAGAAAGTTTGTGGGACTCAAATGGGTTCGCGCAGAACGCCGTAGAAAGTGTGCGGGACCCAAGTGGGAGTGCGCCGGATGCCGTAGAAAGTGTGCGGGACCCAAGTGGGAGTGCGCCGGATGCCGTAGAAAGTGTGCAACACCCAAATGAGTGTGCGCAGAACGCCCTAGAAAATGTGTGGGACCCAAATGAGAGTGCGCCGGACGCCGTATAAAGTGTGCGGGACCCAAATGGGTGTGCGCAGAACGCCGTAGTAAGTGTGTGGGACCCAACTGGGTGTGCGCAGAACGCCCTAGAAAGTGTGTGGAACCCAAATGAGAGTGCGCCGGACGCCGTATAAAGTGTGCGGGACCCAAATGGGTGTGCGCCGGACGCCGTATAAAGTGTGTGGAACCCAAATGAGAGTGCGCCGGACGCCGTATAAAGTGTGCGGGACCCAAATGGGTGTGCGCAGAACGCCGTAGTAAGTGTGTGGGACCCAACTGGGTGTGCGCAGAACGCCCTAGAAAGTGTGTGGAACCCAAATGAGAGTGCGCCGGACGCCGTATAAAGTGTGCGGGACCCAAATGGGTGTGCGCAGAACGCCGTAGCAAGTGTGTGGGACCCAAATGAGAGAGCGTCGGACGCCGTAGGAAGTATGCGGGACCCAGTGAGTGCGCCGGACGCCGTAGAAAGTGTGCGGGACTCAAGTGGGAGTACGCCGGACGCCGTAGAAAGTGTGCGGGACTCAAGGGAGGCGGCGCCGGACGCCGTAGAAAGTGTGCGGGACCCAAATGAGAGTGCGCCACACGCCGTAGAAAGCGTGCAGGACCCAAATGGGTGTGCGCAGAACGTCGTAGAAAGTGTGTGGGACCCAAATGGGTGTGCGCCGGACGCCGTAGAAAGTGTGCGGGACCCAAATGGGTGTGCGCAGAACGCCGTAGAAAGTTTGTGGGATTCAAATGGGTTTGCGCAGAACGCCGTAGAAAGCGTGCGGGACCCAAATGGGCGTGCGCAGAACGCCGTGGAAAGTGTGCGGGACCCAAATGAGAGTGCGCCGGAGGCCGTAGAAAGTAGGCGGGACCCAAATAGAAGCACGCCCATGCTGATCATTTTTTCCGCAGGGCTACCGTAACCATTCTTGAGCAAAACATGATAACGAACGATAACACACGCTCATAACATGCGGGGTATAAAAGGGCAGAGGAGCGGTATGCATTCATTCACACACCATTCTCTAGAAGCCGCCGGCAAGTGGCTGAGGAGGTCGAAATTGTGCAAACACGTTTGTTGGCTATCACGATGTGCTCATATCCAAGCTGACACTCAGAAAATTTTTGAAGGTGGGTTACGGTAGCCGTGCGGAAAAATGATCGGCATGAGCGTGATTGTGACCCAAATGGGTGTACGCAGAACGCCGTAGAAAGTGTGCAGGACATCAGTGGGAGTGTGCAAGGTGTAACAGAATGTGCGCAGGACATTAGTGGGAGTGCAGGACTATAGTGGGAGTGTGCAACACCTCAGAGAAAGTGTGTATGACATCAGTGGAAGGGTGCAGGACATTAGTGGGAGTGTGCAGAACATTAGTGGGAGTGTGCAGCATCTCATAGAAAGTGTGTAGGACATCAGTGAAAGGGTGCAGGACATCAGAGGAGTGTGCAGGACATCAGTGGGCGTGTGCAGGACGTCAAAGTAAGTGTGCAGGCCATCAGTTGGAGTGCGCAGGACGTCACAGAAAGGGGGCAGGACATCAGTGGGGTTGCTTTCATCTAACACCACCAGGCATAAATCATGTTAGAAAGGAAACCTTTAGGAAAAATAAATGAAATTCCTGAATGTTTAGGTTCCTGGCAAAGTAAAGATTTGGCATGGCCATAGAAATATACTCAGTTAAAAAGGGAAAATAAAGAAAAATGAAAAAAGGTTTTGAAATATTCCTGAGAACGATTTGGCGTAGAATAATTTGATTTTTGGGAAATGTAGTGAAATAGTTGAAAGCGTGATTTGGCAGTCGAGTTTGAACCAACTATTGATAAGAGTTGTGCAAAACGAGAGATCGCCTTGTCTGTGCTTATCCGTAGAACATATCAAAGCGAAATCACGCGTGAAATGGGAAGCATCAAATCTTTTGCGGGAGGTGTAATGCGGCGGTCTTCACGTATTAGGTGAAGTAAAATCAACGCGCGTGATTCCGCTTTGATATGTTCTACGGATAAGCACAGACAAGGCGATCTCTCGTTTTGAACAACTCTTATCAATATTTGGTTCAAACTCGACTGCCAAATCACACTTTCAACTATTTCACTACATTTCCCAAAAATCAAATTATTCTACGCCAAATCGTTCTCAGGAATATTTCAAAACCTTTTTCATTTTTCTTTATTTTCCCTTTTTAACTGAGTATATTTCTATGGCCATGCCAAATCTTTACTTTTGCCAGGAACCTAAACTTTCAGGAATTATTGTTTTGAAGGAGGAACGTAACCACCTACCAAGTATTACCACCCATTAGAGGCAGCATACACGCTCGTAAACGTGATTGAGATAACTACGGGAATAGAATCGCATGGCTCTGATTACAACGCCTACGCATTTTGAAGCGTCAAAAACGACCCACAATGCAGTTACAGGAGTAGCAAGTTTGGCCCCGCCCCTATTTTCACGCCCCCCGTAATTGCCCTTCTCCTGCAGCACAAGGTTGCTGGGTCTTCTTCACTGTAGGTACTGTTGATGGATTGCCCAACTAGTGAACCACACACATCACTGACGACGAAGATTAAACAGCAACCCTGCATTTAAGGAAAACGGCAAATACAGGGGGCGTAAAAATGCGGGAGGGGCCAAATTTGCTACGCCAGTAACGGCATTGTGGGTCGTTTTTGACGCTTCAAAATGCGTAGGCATTATGTTATAAGCCATACGGTTCGATTCACATTGTTATCCCGACCACGTTTACGATTTCAGCCTAGAGCGCCTTCCCCAATCTTTCCGTAGAAATAAAGGAGAGAGGCGTTTGTCCGTACTACTGTCAGTCTGTCAGTTATGAGGCGTGCGCTCTGCAGTCGCCTACTTTTTATATTTTAGAAGGGTTACGCCCGAAACCATCCCCCAGGACTGCGCCGGACGCCGCAGAAAGTGTGCAGGACTTAAATGGGAGTGTGTCGGACGTCGTGGAAAGTGTGAGGGACTCCATAGGGAGCACGCATGGCGCCATAGAAACTGTGAGGGACCCAAGCGAAAGTGCGTAGGACACCGTAGAAAGTCAGAAGGATTCAGAATGAAGTGAGCCGGACGCTTTAGAAAGAGTGGGAGACACCACTTTGAGTTTGCAGAATGCCGTGTGAAGTGTACGGGACCCAAGTAGGAGTGCAAAGAACGCCGTGGAGAGTGTGAAGGACCTCATTGGGAGTGTGCATGGTGCCGAAAAAAAGTGTGAGGGACGTAGCTGGGAGTGCACAGAACGCTGTGAAAAGTGTGAGGGCCTCACTGGAGTGCGCATAGCGCAGTAGAAAGTGTGAGGGATCCAGGTCGGAGTGTGCCCAATCCCCTGCGGTTGTGCCGCAACTCCCCCGCGATCTGCTTTTCTCGCAATTTTCTGCTTCCAGAGATCTAAAATGTTCAAATTTAGGATGCTTTTTGTACTTCCAAACACCAGCGCATCACGGGCGGATGTGACGTTGGTGTATTAAAGGTCCAACGCCGCAAAACCACGTCCGTGCGTCACGCGTGTCAGACAGCTCCTCCATGGTCGTCGTCGGAGTGAGAAGCACGTGCCGCAACACTTAGGCGTTCCACTGCGCCACGACACGCTTCCGATTCGACTACGGTGCAGTTTGGACGACGAAGCCACGGTGCTCTTCCTTGGACACGTTGATCGATTGCTCCACAATTGATCAGGCGTCTATCAGCAGCGCAGCACGTATAAAAGGGCTCCCATCAAATAGAGAGCGCAGTCGGCCTCTCGGGGAAGCTCCAGCAAGGTTAGTACGAACCACTTTCTGAACAATTTTCGACCGCTGAGAGGGTCTCCCCATGGTCATCGGCGAGGGTAGCTCCGTCTCAAAGAGGAGGCTAGCTCCCTCGCAGAGGGCCGTAGCTAGGATGATGTACTTGTCGCGGACTGCAATGGGGGTGACCCCTTGCTACGGGCCGTGGCAAGGACCGTACCTTTGTCGGGGGAGACCCGCTCCCATCAAAAAAGGGGGACTCCACCCCCGGCGACACGTGCTTCTATTATAAGACGGCGTCTTGCCGCGTGTGAAACGGGAGTGCTGCAAAAGTTCTGCCTCTCTGCGCTACGTGGTTCTAACGAACAGGCCACGTGCTCATCGGAGCAGCACATGCTGGTGCGGAAGCTCCTTCCAACTCGACTAGGTATCCTATTAGAAAGCCTATCGTGGCCGAATCTGATCTCCTCAGTAACTGAGTATGAGAATGTCTCATATCCTTACATATAATGATCGGCGTGGTGGTGCGTCTGACCGAGTGTCTGCCACGTATGACCGACGTCTATCTGACCGGGTTTCAAATTTCCCGCAACTTTCAACCCCATCACTCAGAGCACGTTATTGTTAAAGTACACCGAGAAAAAGAGTGGGATTCAGAAGGAGGGTGCAGAGCATTGCGGTCGTGGTGGGACCACCCTAACTGTTGCATATTGAGTCCTTTAAATTTTCTTCGTTACGGATCGAGGTGGGACCATTGTAGCTGCTGAATCGACGCGCAGAGTGTGTGCGGGGCTCAGGGACCACCACGTAGTACTTTGTTTAAGTGGGCTTGGCTTCGGGTTCATCGCGTAAAGCAGCACCGGAAGCAGGACTCCGGGATTTACGCGCACAAGATGTACGGGGATCAGGGACAGCTGAAAAGCATCGGTGAACAATGACTGTGTCGCATACGAATCCACTATTTATGATGTGGAAGTTCTTTCTAAAGTTAAAGACGAAATTCGTGGTACCTTGAATAAAATTGCTTGAATGCATTGCCCAATCTTAGCAGGGACTTTTTATATAAGCTCGTCCGAATGATAGTGTCTGCCCGCGCGGTCGACGTGCGTGTCAAGCGGCCGTCACGAAGGCATTTTTTTGGTGAGCCTTTCCATGGCTCGATTACAGGTAACTGAGATATTATTCTTTATTCGTCTGATATTCCTGCTAATCGATTCACAGGTCCGGAAAATGCCTTCGTGTCGGCCGATCAACGAGCTAGCGGACCGCGTGGGCGGACAGTCTCATTCGGACAAACCTTAACTCTGCCGCTGTGTTTAAAAACACTGCCGAACGCGGATTCTCAAATCGTTCAAAAAAGGGAGAAAGCGACAGAATTGTTGGCTATGCCACTAGAAAAGAGCAAACGGGCCGCGCCCACCAACATATTCTTGATCTCGATGGGAACGAGATGCGCGATGAATTTCGATTGAAAAGTATCGCGCGTCTTGTCTATTCTTCTAGCGGATGGTCCTTATTTCGTAGCCCGCTTTAGTGCGATGGCCGCTAATGACGAGAAAAAGACAGTCACCAGACAACTCGTTCACGAACCTCTCGCTGTTCAATTATCACAATATTTGAGAGGACATAACTCCATTCGTGGCAAATTTTGAGTCATTCCGGAGATAACGTTGCGATCAGCAGAAATTTATCTCAAAGGCAAACAGGAGAGCTGTGAGTTCTCTTGAGGCTGGGCTGTGCCTTTGGACGTTTCAGAAGTAAGAAATGTTTTCTGGTTAACTGTTAACGTATGCAGCTCCATTCACATGTGAAGCGATAATGCGTATGAATGAGCCGTCTATTGCTCCTACTACATTCCGTATACCGCAGAGGATGAAAAATCTGTATTTCTGTTTCATGAGTTGTAATATCTAACACCGCATACACAGTGCGTATCCACTTTCACTTTCTCTTTGTCTATGTAGCGCGGAGTCCTTGGGGCCATTTTATGTAATGCCATCTTCGACGGTACAATAGACGGACGGTCTGGCCAAAAGCGTAACAAATTGTCGACTGATGGCAACCCGACAAGTCCCCCTGGATGACTTGGTTATTGTCACCGCGAAAATTCGCAGGGTTGGGCCAATTTTATCCGCCGTTGTAAAGGCAGTGGTCACGATGAAAAACTTTATCGAAAAAAAAAACTACAAAAATCAGCTCAGATCAAAAACAGCTTAAAAACTTTGAAGGTAGTGCGGTGAAAAACTGGCTAGAATTGGAGTTGTTAGGACCCTAAACTTCCATTTCGTGCACACGTGCACAGAAAGATCACAGTCTCATGCCAAGCAGTCGAAAATCATCGACACTCAGAGGAAGAAATGAGTGCAAATTTACCTAATAAAACAGTTGAACAATGAAAGCAAGCACTTTAGCCAATGTTTTTGACTAGATGTGTACATAAATCCGAAGGTTCATTAATTGAAATTCAATTTCAAGCCAGCTGATGTTCCTGATACTAGAGATCATCGATGCCGATGATGTAAGGTGGGCTCGTCCACCATCAAAAGACAAGGAAGTTCAGGCTTCAAATTTGGCCTAGAACAGCGTTTCTTTTTTCGCGATTTTTTTATAGGTTCTACTACTCTATACCCAGAAAAGGGTTCAGAGAGGAAAAGAAGACGTGCATATTTGTGTGCGACCACTGCCTTCGAAGCACAGTTACCACTGGCACAGGGCCTCAGTCCGTCGTCTCGTTCCCCACACAGAGCGTAAAGGACTCACGTGGTAGACTGAAATCAGGGATGTGCGGAAAAATATTTTTGGAAACAGAAAACAGAAAAAAATCTCCAAAAATGGGCAGAAAACAGAGAATTTTCAAAAATCAATAAAGCGTGTTCAGCGTACACTAAACGAAATCTTTCAAAACATTGAATTTCTCTATACATTTTTTGAGTGATCTATGCTTTTTTTATTGAAAGTTTTCATTGTAAGAACAAAAATTCGCACGTGCGGTCGTTATGTCCTTTGTCTGATAAGTACAGAGGTTACCGCCGCTTTTGAGCAGAAGGAAACACGCAATGTACCCCAAACTTGGGTATATTGAACCGTCGACAATTTCATTTTACCACACAGGGCAGTGCACCGTACTCCACGCGGGTTCGCTGCTGCATCCTCGCAGAGCTGGCGCGGTTCTATCGCGGAGCTGCTGCGGTACTATCCCCGCGATGTCGAGGCTCAAAGCACGGCAGCAGAATCGTCTGATCAGGGAGCCGCTGCGGCACTATCGCGGAACTATCGCGGCACGGTATAGGATCGCGGTACTTTGCTGGCACCGACGCAGCACATTTTTTCAGAGGAATGGGTTTCGTGCTTATTTAGTTTGTTTTGCGCCGACTTCCCAATGAGTGCCTCCATCTCCCTACATAAATCTGTTCCCAATTGAAGGATCCCGGAGGGTTGGTTGGTTTGGTTCGCCTCGGCGAGGATCGAACCCGACCAAGTACAGCGAACAGCACCGTTTCCTCCCACCACGCCACACGTGCCCGAATGGATAACCACTACAGCGAGATAAAAGTGTCTAGCGTGGTACAACTGCAGAAAGCCTGGGTGAAGTACACCCTCACCCTATCGGCTTAGCTTCGATCAATCCGGCCACTTTTTTCTAGAACAATCCTGCTGCAAATCGCGGTACACGTTTTTTCTGTTTTCTGTCCAGTTTTCGCCTTATTTTACAGAAATCAGAAAAAAAATGGACAAAATGGGCAGAAAACAGAAAATTCCGCACATCCCTGACTGAAACGCATGCAAAATTCTTCATCATTCAGGGTTTCATGAGGGGAAGTGCAATCTCTCATAGTCCTCCCAGTCGCGAGCGCAATACTAGCCTCCCGTAACGTAACAACCTTGCATGGCCATTCCCACCCTCTAAAAGATGATGAATGTTTTCTGGTCAATTCTGGTCCGCTGTCTGCGAATCTGGTTCCGAATTTCGCTACGGACACCTCTGAACGAAGTTATAAGCGTTTTTGAAGCTTCGCGAAAAGGTAAGGGTACCCTTCAGCCAACCTTTAGGGTGCTTGAAAAAAATTTTCGCTTCAGCTCAAAACTTTCAACTGGGGTTATTCAGGGCGCTGAAAGCGAATCTGAGGTCTGGTTGCCGCTAGACATAAGGTTACTGTAGGTTACGGTAGACATAATGTCTTTTAACTGGCTTTACCTACCCTAATTTTTCGAAAATCAAAAAATAGACCACAAATTCGCGTTCGGTATCCCAAATAACACCCATAGAGAAAGTTTGAGTCAAATCTGACACTTTGACCAAGCTACCGTATACCCACCGTAACGTACCGTAATCTATCAGAAATCGATGAACGGATTGCAGATTCGTTATTAGCATAGCAAATGACCCCCAGAGCAACAATTTGAGCCATATCTATCGTTGTTGCTATTAGGGGGGGGGGGGTGTATACAAGTCTGTTGGTACCTGCTCGTTGGTGTCCCTGCTTCTACTGAACCCAGCAGACGTTTGAGTGTACACAGGGAACGTTCGAGCGATATAGCGTGCACAACCATATCGCGAAAGTATCCCGCACATTGCATAAAGGTGGCGCCGTCCGGCACACTAAGACCTCTGGTCCATAACACCTTAGGATCCGTACCTAGGGAGTTCATGGAGTCTTTGGCCACAAGCCACAATTTCGCCACCCTGAATTGCCGGTCATTGTCGAGTGATATCCAACAATCTGGGCTGTCCAATCTTCTGAGCTACTTCCATGCACCGTTTGCTGCTTTGCAGGAAACTCGCCTCAAGGATAGACCCGTCATCAGCGTTGGAGAGTACGTCATCTACTGTGGTGACGCTGATGATAGGAGAGTGGGAGGCTGTGCGATAGCTGTAAGGAGGGACTACAATGGCATGATCGAGGAATTCGGCTCAACGTCGTGTAGGAATGCATTCGTACGACTGCGGGATCACAGAGGATTCAATCTGTGGATAGTGAGTGCTCATGCGCCCACCAAAACCGCCGAAGACAATTTCGAGGATGCCTTCTACGAGGCACTTAATACGTTGTTAGCCAGGATACCTTGTTAACATGCTGTTGACGTGGTAATCAAGGCAAACGCGAAGATGTCAGATTTTCTTCGAAAATGCCCGATCGACAAGAAAATTCTTCGGTAGTTACGAGGTGGCGCATACAAACTATTAGAATCACCATTATAATATTTCAACCACCACAGGCCTCTCTGGGATCAAAATTGATTTCATTCGACCACCGCAGTGCTCTATTGCAACTTTCACCTAGAGTATTTTTATTCTCAGCTCGGTGTTTTTTTAAGAATTTATTTTATTTTTGTAATACCTAATATTTTGCACCACTTACAATTTTCTCTGACGATATAGCGTTGTTTTGGAAATGTTCATGAGCATCTGAAGACCCGACACTCTCCCAAATCGATTTTTCGGAATTCGTTCGAAACTCCGTCAAACGCATTTCTTTAACTTTCATTCGTTTGAAACTTTTTTGAAAAAAAAATTCTCAATTTTTGTTCGTTCGACCTCCAATACTTTGAACGCTTTTCAAAATTCGTTTGCTCGAAATATTTTCAAACAAAATTTTTTCGATTTTTGTTCGTTCGAATTTTGTTTTTCGAACAAATTTTTTTTCATTTTTCGTACGTTCGAGAAAATTTTTGAAATTGTTCAACTATACACCCGGCATACTCACCCGGCACATCAGCGCGGTACGCTCGTTTGTCTAGGGCGCTGAGGAGTCGTACAGTTTTCAACCCAGCAATTATCTCGGAATGATCGTCAAAATTTTTTTACTAGTGAAGAGCAGATCGACTCCGTCTGAATCTATGTACTCTTTGCACATATTGAGCTTCTTATAAAGTAATCGGGTACTATTGTTCCAGGGAAAGGGAAATTAGAGGGACATTTTGCACAAATGATCTGCCTCTCTCGGAAGTCTACATTTCTTCCTCTGACCAACTGTTGGCTTTTGGATAATGTGCAAAAAAGTCATTTATCACGGGAAAAAGTGTAAAAACATTGTTGCGGTAAAAAATCCCAAGTACTGTACTTTGAACACTATTTTTTCGATTTTTGAAAAATTTTCTGGCTTGTGTTTTCAGCCCATTTTTTGAGATTTGTTTCTGTTTTATGTCAAATTGAATTTTCTGTTTTCTGTTTTCAAAAGTTTTTTCCCCATATCTCAACTCAGGTCCATTGTACTGAGTATAACTAATTTAGAATGCAAACTTTACCAGCCGTATTTGCATGAATCTGAGGCTTAGCAAAAGTTGCACTGGCAAACGTTATCAGTTAGTTTGGGTACCACCATGCATAGTTGAGATTACGGGAATAGCGAACCTGGGAGAAGAGAGAGGATGAGGAGGGGAAGAACGAGGGTCTACATCGAAATCCGTTGCGCATTTGGCCATTTAAAGGAGCGTGTCAATTTGGGGCTCCATCCTGTATCTCGCTTTAATTGCAGAAATTAAGGTCCTGTGTGTAGCAGGTATTGGACGTTTAGGGTCTATTTTACACTTATATGAAAATAACGAGTTTCATTTCTTAGGGTTGAATGGTGCCTTTAAAGCCGAACCGGGGACATTGCAGGCTTAGATATTGCCGGAGTTACTATACATATGCATGTATATGCTCAGCAAGCACTAAATCGTATGTGTATCCCTCACAAACATAACAGGAAGTTTCAAAGTTAGGTCTCCCTTAATTTCGAACTTCGAAATTTTGAAATTTGAGCCGCATGTCCTATTTCGGATTTCTGAACGTTTGAATTAAATTCTTGACCTTTGTTGCTTCTCACTGATGGTGTAGTTTTCGGGACGTTACTATGAGCAGTATGACAAATTTTTGACTCAGCAAGCTTAGCTACTACCTCGATTATCACTCTGAAGACGCTGTAGCCAGAAGCCTACTCCTATGCGTCTAGTCTGTTAGGTGATGGACGTGTCGACCGATTTCTAGTATTGGAAACTGTTTTTGCTTTCTCGAAGGTGTGATTTATAAGGTGCCCATGCAAACCGGTCGTAAAAATGTATTACAACATTGGACGGCTTGAACAAATTTGGATCATTATAAATTAGTGGCAGTTACCTCGGACTGGAATGGAATGGAATTCACATGCATGACATTCGTCAATTCTAGTCTAGCGAATGCGTGAGAAGAAATCATTCGACACGTCCGAGTTTCTATCACGAACGACGATCTACCGCCGCGGCCTCTTCACGCACTCGTTGGGTCTTGCATCGTGCACAATACCAATCCAACTCGCGGACAAAGAGCAGGCTCAGGCGGCGTCTAGAGTTCATTCGCGGCGCGACGCGACGTTATGATTAGCCTAGGTATCGATCAAGCGACGTCGCGTCGCGTCGTCGCTAGGTGTTCACATTGAAGAGGCGTGATACATCGGATTTGACGCGCAAATTATAATCGCTACGCGACCATCGCGTCGCGTTGCAATGCAATGCGATGCGATGGTCGCGGAGCGATTGTTATCATTTTTTCTTCCATCATCGGGGACTCAATGGGCGTTTCTGATTTTCTCAAGCCTTTTCAAAGACTAGTTTGATTGAAATTGTCATGGGTTATTGTGTAGTTCTCAGATGATACTGAAAACAATTTTGTCTGCATATTTGAGGACAGTGTGATGAGGGTGATGGTTTTGAAGAGTTGACGAGCTATAAAGTTTTTTTTTACGGTTTACAAACGACACAATCATAATTCGGTCTCATTTGACCGAAACCTCCCTATTCTGTACTATCAGCTCCAAAAAAAATTCCAAGCATCATTTGCTCTCGATGTCTTTTTGATTGTTTCGTCATTAAAGAAGCAAGTTGTCGCAACGAAAACAAAAATGTGCCATAATAATACAGCTAAAAGATTTTAAAAAAATGGTACATTACACTTAAATAAACAGAATAAGATCAACTATTGAATAGTTTTGCTTTGGTACGGAAAATTGCGGAAATTACGCAATTGCGCGTAGTCGCCTAGTGTTCGCGCGCCGTTCACACCTTGATTTCCGCGCAACGCGATTTTCGCGTCGCGCTGACATGTGCCATCGCGTCGCGTCGCGAAAACTCTGAACGCCGCCTCAGGCGTACGGTGTGACGATCACAGAAGGGGGGCCGCAGGCTCCCGGTCCGCCAGCATGAAAAAAAAATTCCCTCCTACCGTTCCGAGCAGGTTTTTTTCCTGCAAAAACGGCGATTTGTGGCAATTTGGCGCGCACAAAGCGCAGCATAGCTGTAACTTATTTCATAGTCCTACGAATTGAATTTTGGTGTAATTTTTGAACAGCTTTCAACGAGTACCATACAATATTTATACAAAATAGCGGAGTCAGTACCTGAGATCAATCAAAAATTGTATATTTCCGCATTAAAATCCCCCATTGTGAACTGATAAGACGGTCACCATAAGAGAAATCAGGCACGTTTCGACCTGTGGTCATTGGGAATCACAGAAAGAAATACAAGTATTACGATGAAACACCGGAGTCAGAAAGACTTTTCACATACCATTGCATTGGCCTCACTAACAGGAAAATGAAAATTCTAAAAATTCATTCCGTCAATTTTAAAGTGAGTTGTGGCGACGGGGCGCTCTGTCTGGTCTTATTGTTAGACGTCTGGAGAGGTCGAAAATTCAATTCTTCTGGATCGAGCTGTTGTAGTGTTTGTTTCGAAGAGGGCCTTTACAAAAAGCTGTCGGCCGAGTCCCAGGTCAGGGGAGTGCGAGAATTTCTGTTTTGAAAAAAAAATGCAAAAAAACAGGGAAAAAAAAACAGAAAAAAACAGAAACATCAACAGAAAACTCAATGAAACCCAGCTCTGTGAACCAGTGCAGCTTAGTCCTTCACAAGGTAGTATTTGTGCTCAATGGTGCGATTGCTTTTAAGGGCAGGGTTCGCGATGAAAAAGTTTATCGTTGTAGCTATATGAGGAGGTAGGTCTGGTCATCACAAAAGTAAAAAATAAAGTAAAAAGTCGAAGAAAAAACTCTCAGAAACTAGCTATTGCTGGGCCTTAGCTCGCCCCCAACTAACTAGATTTCTACATTTGCTTGTTTGTCATCTTTCATTTTGCATTTAAAGTAGTTGCTGAACCGTAGAGACTACTAACTGCCTTAGCAGCAAAATAGAAGACTGAAAACAGGCATTTATGAATATCTTGCTAGTTGGGGGTGGGCGTACACCCAGAAATTCGCCGTTCTGATTCGTTTTGTGCGTTTTTTTATGCAACTTCTCAGTTATTTTCATTTTTGTGATGAACAGGACTGCATTCTTATAAAGAAAGCTGAACAATCGCTTTTATCGCGAACCTTGCTCGCGCACTCGTAGGGTAGCACTTCGGAACAATAAGGGGAGCATCCCAGGGCAGAGATCGAATTCACTCCCTCCTTTTCAGCAGCTGCTGCAGTTATTTGCTAGCAGCAGCTGCTATTGACAGCGAGGGGTTGAACCCGATATCTGCCCTAGGATGCAAACCCATTGTGCTGACGTATTACCCTACGGGTGCGTGCTCTGAAGGTTTTGGCCGAGCAATGGCCGAGAACTAGCCTCAAAATGCCTGCTGTACGCGTAATAGCCGAGAATTCGTCGGAAAATAGCTGGTTGCTGCGAAATAGCCTTCAAATAATGCTCGCCCAGAAATAGCCGCAAAAAATGCTCTCCAAGGGAGTATACGACGCATTCTTGCGGCAGATTCGGATGTCCCCACCCTCGTGGGTTCAACTACCCATGTTTTCCCGGTTATGTCTCGGTTATTTCTAGAACAACAAAGTCGCAGCCGCGTAGTAATCAAGAAATAATTGAGAAATATTTAACAGACCACTAGGAACAGCGGTTGAGTCTGGTGGGCTATTTCCCGGCCAACACTCTCAGGGTGAGTACCTTTAATGTTGTTGTATCCATCACTGACGCGTCATTACTACTATAGGTCATCTGTGCAGTTCCGTAGATATTATACTATCGGTATGATAAAGGTGTTCAGAATTACACTCTCTCTTCACTTGAAAAAAAAATGCAACAGGTATTCTTCTGAAAATTTTCTGTTTTCTGATTTCTGTTTTCAGGCCGTTTTGGCCCTTCTGTTTTCTGTTTTCTGGATTTTTTTTTTGAAAATTTCTGAACATCCCTGTCCCAGGTCGATCCGACCATTTTGAGCCGATTATGGCAGGTGTGACGGCTGTAAATGTGACGGTGTGATGTTTTTAATATTTGATGCATTTTCATGGCATGGTATATGTTCACAAGTTCTAACTAAACTTGTGACGATGTGATTTGAGCCTCAGAAACAGGCCTCATCACACAGTGTGATTTTTGCGATGAAGGCCTCTAGATCAGTTTTCAATGCTTCGTCAGGTAGATAAGTGAGGAAACTACTTGGTTGGTCTTTCCAGAAGCCAAGCAGTCCACTATGAGTGTGTCACTCGGGGGCGTTCAAAAATAGGAAAATCGCTGTCTGGACTTCGACTTTTGGGAAGAAGGAAAAAATAATTTCTCTGGATCGGGCTGTTGTAGTGTTTATTTTGAAGAGGACAATTTAAAAAGCTGCCGGGCGAGTCCCATGCCGATCCGGCCATATTGAGCCGAATACGGCCGGTATGACGTGACCTATAACGTCCGTTTTTGCTGAAAAAGCATTGTTTGGAAGAGACCACTCAAACTGGTTCACACAAGGGATTAAAGTCAAAACCTCGATGAGAGGTGGGCCGCACCGGATCCAAAGCTGGAGAAGGGGGGGGGGGGGGCTCTCACGGGCCGATCACACCGCTACGCTTTACCCTGTTTTCGTGGCGCGAGTGAATTCGGAAACCCCTTTTCTGACAAAGGAAACCGTTTTAGCGTTTCGCGAGTTGAACAAGATCAAGCACATGGAGAGAATGCCTACGCTGCGAGTAGTCAAAACTGTAAGTGAATCCAGTCCTAACCTTTAATTGAAAATTTTCTGTGCTTGAAACGATCGGTTGCAAGAGTGAAATAACGTTTTTCTAGGTGTAGCCTACCAAAAATATTCAAAACACCGGAAACGGATCTAATATCTCAGTTCAGCGCCCCCAAAGACCACCTCGCGGAGTTTTAGAGAGTTACAGGAGTAATAATTGAGAAGTACAAAACCATCGGCTGCAAGCGAGATCCTGCACTTTATTCGGAGCTAAAGCACGAGGCGTCCGGGGTAAAATGGTGGTGTGCCTAGACTCACAGGCATGGCACTAGGGTTCAAACACCCTCCACGACGAACTTTTGTGTTTTTGGAACGTTCATATTCGGCATTCAAATCCTATCCTGAGATTTCTTTGAACAGTTTGCAGCACAACGTGCAACATTGATCAAAGCACGGTGTTGAAGAATCTCTTCTCTTATCAGGGGTGCGTTCCAAGAACAGTCCCATGGCAAAACGCGTCCATGGAATCGTAGCCACGGTCACGTGGGAGCAATTTTCAGTTACAATTTGCATCCATGGAAACCAAATTTGTCCATGGGAAGGTTGTTTTTCCTCCCACAGCGTCTTGGAAACGTTCTTGGAACGCACCCCAGAACGGAAACGGTTCTTCGGCTCTTCGCTTCCTGCGCCTCCGCGTGCGTATGCATGCGGCGCGTGATCTCCATGTGTTCGTCAGAAAGCACCGATTCCGCATTAGTCAAACATTACTTGCCGGGTTCAGGTTTCCATGCAGGAATGCAGAATTGGAGACTTGTGCGCTGCATTCTACTCTCAACCCTCTCTCTGTGTCTGCTGTCTTCTGTTCGCAAAAGGAGTCGAAACACTAACTATAAGATGCCAACATAATACTGCGAGCGTGGTCATAATCTGCCAGATAGCACAGTCGCAAGGGTTTTCGTGTCACACCGTTTCAACTGAATCCATTCTGAAATAATGCAGGGGATACAAATGTGTACGACAGGAGGAACTGTTTTTTTTTTCTGAAAAGCTGCGTTTAGGACTACTACTCAAGCGCCGACTACTCGTTCACCACCTCCAGCTCGCCCTGTCTCAACAAACTCGGCGCGATGCCAGCAAATCTTGAACGATCCGCTGGTGGCCGCCGAGGAAATGATCAGAGAGCGATTGGTGGTTGCGACAGAAGGTGAGGTTGTCTTAACTAAGCGCTTCTGCTAACACTCACTCTACCACATGTAATGTTTTAGATAATAACAATCGAAAGACAGTCGACTTGGATGCAGTGATCCGATCGAATCTCGCGAACGCCTGCGTTCCTCGACTGGACGAGACCAGTTGCGAGCGCAATATCTGCTACAATGCCTATTACAGGTAGCTCTCAGTAATTTCATACGAGTGCAGCTTCCATGATTCGACTCTTATTATAGAACAATGGACGGAACGTGCAACAACCTCCAAAACCCATTGAGAGGAGCTTCGTATCGTCCATACACACGCCTCCTGCCCACAATCTATGACAACGAGCTCTCGGAGCCCGTAGGTGAGTCGTCCATGGAAAGTTTTACCTGAACCCTTCGATCTCATCTCGAATGGAGTTTGTAATTGCCGTAACTAATACTTCGACTGGCTTCGTCACCTAAAATACAGAGAAAATCGCAAAAAAATCTTAGCCCATGGTTTGTGTCTTCGAATCTCATCTCCTAGCTGAACTTGAGCAGTCAGTAATGGGAGAGTTTAGGAAAGTTTTGCACCCTCGTCATTACATTGTTCACCCCAATGTTCCAACTTCGTGAAACTTTGGAGAATGTCTCGCATCCACGTTAGATGTTGCAAAAATGCCAGTAGTGGTCTGAATTTTGACATGTGTCTGTATGGAATTGTTGTTCGACCACCATCTGATTTTTTGACAGCAAGAGAATTTGTTCCCTAAAGCCCCGTCAGAGTTGGTTGATCTACCGAGTCCCGCCCGTTCGATACGCACCGAAATAGAGGCAGACAGGTGCAGAAAATCCACCCAATGAGTCCGTCTGCGACCCTCTGCTTGCGTCCGCAATCCACCCAGTTGATACTGGTATTCCACGCGAGCACACGGGCTGGGCCAATGCACCCGAGTTCGGTATTCCTGCCCCAAACGCACAAGGGAAGTATACAAAGCGTAGGTCGGATCTGCCAAAACGACTAGTGTCGTTAGTATTTCTTGTGGCTCAATAGTAAAACTGGGCAATATCCCGCCCCGAGCTGCAGGTTCCAAGAAGTTACAAGCTTAAAAAGCTCATTTTTGTGCTTTTTGTACCTTGCAAAAAGCGCGTTAGTCTTCGGAAAATTCGGAAACGGATCTCATAAATGTGCTCAGCGCCCAAAACTACCCCCTGAGCAAAGTTTGAGTGGAGCCACATTTTCCATACTTTGTCCAGACGGACAGCGTTTCGGATTTGTACGAATTTTCGGTTGGGCGTTTATTTCTATCAATTGAGGGCTCTGAAAGCGTTTAAAAAAATGTTCCAGAATTAACTTAAAATTCTCCCAGGACTGTTTTTTGGGGCGCTGATCACGAATCTGTGGTTTATTAGTCGATTTTTCAAAGTTTTCGGCCAATTACGTTTGAAGCTTCCCAACCGGGGAAAATTTCAATGAAAAAACGCCCCTTTCGAGATTTCCGTTTTTCTACGATAGATATGTCTCAAAATCATCTGCTCAGGGTTATCTGGAGTGCTATACACGAATCTGGAGTCCGTTTATCGATTTTTTTGCAGATTACGGTAGATTACGGTGGGTAAACGGTAGTTTGGTCAAAATCTCAGATTTTTACTCAAAACTTGTATACGGGGGTTATTCGGGGTGGATTAACGTCCGTTTGCCCATATTCAAAATACTAAGGTGGGTTTTGACCCCTAAATGACATGTTACCTTCCTAACCTACAGTAAACCTTAAAATTTCGACAAATGAACTCCAGATTTGTGTTCACCACCCTAGATTACCCCTACATACAACTTATGAGCTGAATCCGCGAAAATTTTCTGAAACTCCAAAAAAAAATCCTGATTTTTCGCCTTTTGCCTTTGCCATTTTCTGCCCCTGCCTTTTCGCGAGGCTTAAAAAAATGTTCATAACTTCTTGGAACCTGCAGCTCGGGGCGAGATACTGCGCATTTTTACTATTGATCCAGAAGAGATACCAACCATACTAGTCGTTTTGGCCGATCCGACCTACGCTTTGTATACTTCCCTTGTCAGTCGGACTCAACCAGTTTTTCGACCAAGTCTGACGGAGTCTAAGTACAGGATGCTCTCAAAAATGCTCAGATAAAACTAGTTGTCCTGAATACGGCGAGATTTTGTCCTGAATTCGTACAAATTCAGAGCAATTTATCGACATGTACGGTAGACCAGTGAACGAATTTGTGCCACGCGGGCTTACCAACTCTTACCTCAAACTTGGGTAATTTAACCTTTATTTAAAATACATTCAAAACATGTAGAATGTAAGTGAAAAGTATTATAAGTATTTAATGCACAGATATAATGCGTCATATAGGAAGTTTAACTGCACCAGGAGGAAGATTAAATGCGCTATGTCAGAGAAATGCAGCACCAGCTAAGAGAAAAATGTAGAAATGACTATGGCGAACGATCAGCGCTATATATATATATATATATATATATATATATATATATATATATATATATATATATATATATATTAGGTCTAGAAGTTAATTTCCGCGTTTTTTTTACGCTTTTTACACTATTGAAAACTGGACATACTTAAACAAAATTTTTATTCAAAATAATTTCCGTCATTAATAACAACCATTTCCCAGAGTTTGGGTAACTTATGGATTCCATAATAATAAAAATTTCTCTGGTTTGGCCTCCACCCATTCATCGAGGCCATTTTGACATCTTGACGATCTTGAAAGCGCTGCTCCGCTAGACCATGCGCCATTGACCGGAAAAGGTGATAATCCGACGGGGCGATGTCTGGAGAGTACGGCGGGTGCGGTAAGACTTCCCATTTGAACTCTTTTTAGCGTATCCTTTACCGTTCGAGCAACATGAGGTCGAGCGTTATCATGAAGCAATATGACTTTTTCGTGTCGACTCGCCCATTCTGGTCTCTTTGCTTCGATTTCATGCCGCAATTGCGCTAGTTGATGTTGATAGCGATTCGCAGTAACTGTTTCGCCAGGTTGAAGAAGTTCATAGTACAGTATACCGCGTTGATCCCACCATATGCACAGTAAGACCTTCTTCCCGTGGATGTTTGGTTTTGCGGTCGAAGTTGTTGTTTCACCAGGACTAACCCACGATTTTCTTCGCTTCGGATTGTCGTAGTACACCCACTTTTCATCGCCAGCTATGCTGCGGTGTAAAAAGACTTTCTTTGGAATCGGTCCAACAAGATTTGTGAAGTTGTTTTTCTCTGCTCTTTGTTGCGTTCTGAGAGCTCATAGGGGATCCATTTCCCTTCCTTTTGTATTTTGCCCTTTGCTTTCAATCGAATAGAAATTTGTTTTTGGGTGGCGCCGAGAGATGGCGCGAGGTGTTGTTGCGTTTGAGCGGAATCTTGATCCAACAAAGCCTGAAGTTCTTCGTCTTCGAACTTTTTTGGCTGTCCTGGTCGATCTTTGTCCTTAACGTCAAAATCACCCGATTTGAAACGCTGAAACCATTCTTGGCAGGTTCTTATGGATGGAGCAGCATCCCCGTAAGCTTGGGCAAGCATTTGGTGCGCGTCAGTGGCTTTCTTCTTCTTGAGATGAAAAAGGAAAAGGAGAGCTTCCCGCAAATGGCGTTTTTCCGGCACAAAAGTTGACATATTCTGAAACTAAAATAATACTTTTTATAAGGTACGTGAAGCAAGTTATATATCAATAGAAAGCTGATAATACAGTGAGCATTATAACATAAAATTGCCTAAGTTATATAAAAATAATTTTATTTTTTACAAAATATCAATAACAACAAAACGTGGAAATTAACTTCTAGACCTAATATATATATATATATATATATATATATATATATATATATATATATATATATATATATATATATATATATATATATATATATATATATATATATATATATATATATATATATATATATATATATATATATATATATATATATATATATATATATATATATATATAACGTCGACATGGATCCGAAGAGACTTTGCGTTCACTGTTGAAGGTTGGCACAAACACGGTGCCTTATGCTATAACATAGGTGCACTGAGTTTGCGCCAACGTCCAACAGGGAACGCGAAGTCTCTTCAGGATCCATGTATATATATATATATATATATATATATATATATATATATATATATATATATATATATATATATATATATATATATATATATATATATATATATATATATATATATATCCATGCGCGTAGGAGCAGAGAGAAATGTACTGCTATCGAAGCTTTCATCTACATGAGAAAGTCCTAGAAATCGGCATCAGTAATGGGGTTTCGTCCATACTCGGAACCGCTCTAGGGATTTACCCTAGCTGCCGTCGGCATCTTGCACATGTCTCCTACAGTCTCCAGGACCCCCAAGCCGAGGAGGCCATCCCCTCCGCTGTCAAAAATTACCCTTCGGCTTCTGAGTGATCATTCAGAGGTGTCTTGAAGTCACCATTCAGGACCGGCCTCAAAATGCCGAGTAAGCATTCGGTGAGAAGAAGTGCCTTTTATAACCCTCGGATTATTTACCCTTAGAATGACACTGACACCAGAGAAGAACTGGATTCTCAAAAAGTTTCTGACATGTACTCCTCAATATGTTCTGCCTGGGCTCACATGTATAGTGTAAAACGACAACGTCTAAGTCTTGGCCACAAGTGGTAGATGCGCTGGGTACGACTCGCCAATGTTAACGAGGCCATTGTATAGCCTTACCCGCTCAGCACAATGTCCTACACAGCAGTTTTGGAGCATTGCTTTCTCTGCACGAGGTCCTGCTCACTTCTGCCGAAGACCTCTCCAGCTTCGCAGTGTACTGAGTCTTCTGAGAAAACATGCTGCGATAGTGCCGGGAAAGTGGCGCGACCCTCCACTGTGCTTCGATAGTACGCGGTGGATCTACGATCATCACTGTGCCAAGGCGATTCTGCAAAACTGTGTTGAGCCTCGACAACGCCGCGACATTGCCGCGATAGCACCGCATTAGTTCCGCATTAGATCCGCGCCGGTCCCGCGAGGGTGCATCAGCGAACCCGAGTCGACAGTGATGCACTGTAATGTTTGACAAGACGAGATTTTCGCCGGTTCACTTACCGAAATGTGATGTACTTCCCTCATGTCCTGCGCACTTTGCGCAGAGCCTTGCCCACTCGGCACGTTGTCCCGCACGTTGAAAGCAACGTCTCATCCAGTTCCGCTTCGGTCCTGCTTACTCCTGTTCGAGTCCTTTCCTGTCCTTTTCCCAAATCCCAGCTCAGCGTGCGATGTCTTGCAAAGCCCTGTTTCCGCGCTGCACATATTTACCTTTGGAAAGCAGCTGCTAGTTGACGATAGGCAAAACTGGTCGAGAAATTGTCAAAGATTGAAAACTTGTCGAGAAATAGTCAAGAACTTGACTGAATACAAGCTGGGCTAAAATCTTGAGCAGCAGTCCAGAATTTTCCGAGGATTCTCGACGAAACTTGAACCACCATGTTCCCGAATTCTCGACAATTCTCCCTGAAATCAGAGCAACTTTGGGGTTCTTGGCCTATTCAGAACAAGTTTCCTACGGATTCAGGACAACTATTTTTACTTCAATGATGACAAAACTTTCTAACCTTACCGAGCATAGGTACAGTACTTCGGCGCCTCGAAATTTTTTTCAGATTAATTACTCTGATTTCTCCGTCATTGCCTTGGTAGATATGACACGAACAGGGCTCGGCGCGGGTGTGGGCTCCCACAGCTCCAAAGGGGTGGGAGGGAGGCAGGGTTCTGCGCGGGGTGAGGATATCCACACCGGGGGTCTGAGCTGCCCAAGGGTGGAGGGAGAGTGGTCTGGGCTTCACCGGGAGACCAGGTGAACCATTCTGACCGGGAGTAAGTACACTGTTTAGAACTCTTTTTTTCTCCCTCAGGAAGGGCCTGGTCTTCGGAGAAAGACCGATTGGACCATCGTGTGTGTGGAAGTAAAAATCATCAGGAGCAGTTTTTCACATGGAATTCGTTTATCCATTGCGGTTTGGCCACTGGCTGCAGGCGTGGACCCGCCGGAAATCCACATTTTGCAAAGAATGAATCACGAGTGTAAGGCATTTGATTCGATCGGGGATCGATTTACCCTATATACAAACTTTCCCCTCCTAAGATGGAGGCTGAACACCGCTACAGCATAACGGCTCACACCTTTATCAAGTGTGGTCCCACCGGAAGTCTACAATTTTGCAAACTAGAAGATACGAGAGATAGATATTTGTATCCAGCATAGTTGATTAACCCCTAATCCAAACTTTCACCGCTTAAGATGGAGGGTTAACACCGCTACAGTATAATGGTTCACACTTTTCTCAGGTGTGGTTCCGCCGGAAGTCGACACTTTTGAAAAGTAGGAGCCACGAGAGTGGAATATTTGAGTCCGGCGTGATCGATTTACTTCCTACAAGAACTTTCACCGTCTTAGAGTAACTCCGAAGACCGCTACACTGATAGCGCACCGGTGCTGGGCAAGACCACTAGCTGCCCATGTTGAACGATTTTGTAGACCCACAGCATATACGGTGTACAGTTTGCCTCTGCTGGACGTCGATAAATCGCGCCCAATTTGGGAATCCGGCAAACAAAGTGGTGTGAAATCATTCCCGCGGGCTTCACCAACCGTTGTAATCAACGAGTGGGGAGGAGCTCCAATTTTTGGTAAGTACGTACAGGTGTGCATGTGTATAACTGTGTGTTAACTACCGAGAATCGGGCAAGAAGTTTCCGTTGTAGGGGATTGTCGAGAAATGGGCGAAAAGTTCTCCAGAATTCTCTAGAGTCTGCGAAAGCTATCCTGCATTCGTACGCCTGCAGGACAACGTTTCGTCCGATTCTCGACAACCAGTTTTACCTGGGAACTCGATTTTTCAAAATTTCGAATTACCGAGTTTTCGAGTAACTCGGTTTTCCAGAATCTCGAATAATCGAGTAGTCGAATGACTCGGTGCCGACTGTTTCAGTCGATACCGAGACTCGATGACTCGACTCGACTTAAAGGCAGTGGTCACGATGAAAAACGTTACCGAAAAACCTACAAAAATCAGCTTAGATATAAAACAGCTCAAAAACTATGAAGTTAGCACGGTGAAAAATGGGCTAGAATAAGAGTTATTAAGACCCTAAATTTCCAGTTCGTGCACACGTGCACAGAAAGATCACAGTCTCAAGCCAAGCACTCAAAAGTCATCGACACTCAGAGGACGAAATAAATGCAAATTTGCCTAATAAAACAGTTGAACAATGAAAGCAAGCACTCTAACCAATGTTTCTGACTGGATGTGTACATAAATCCGAAAGTTCATTGATTGAAATTCAAGTTCAAGATAGCTGATGTTCTTGATATTAGAGATCATCGATGCCGATGATGTGGTGGACTCGTCCATCATCAAAAGACAAGAAAGTTCAGTCTTTGAATTTGGCCCACAACAGCGTTTTTTTTTCGCGATTTTTTCTAATAGGTTCTACTACTCTATACTCAGAAAAGGGTGTAGAGAGGGAAAAAAGACGAGGATATTTGAGCGCGACCACTGCATTTAAGTATAATAGGCACCCGCGCTCCTAATCACCCTCTATAGCCCTTTCTTTTCGTTAAACCTCTCTCAAAACGCGCCAAGTTCCAGTGCACAAAATCGTTTATGAAACAATTTGTGAACGGTAGTCTGAAAGGTCCCCAATTTTTCACATGCGAATGACATAGTCGGCTTCGATAATCCTTACACTTTTTTCAACCAGATGTGAAGATTTGATCCAGGGGGTTATTCTAAAACAGTGAATGTTTGCTTGAACTATCCGAAGTTCTTGGATCCTCTATCAGAAGAATGCGAAAACGAACTAGCGAAATTTAAATTTGGGCCATGGCAGTGTCCAAAACAGCTCCATACGTGCCACACTTAGCGTTTCCATGACACAGCCCAGACATCAAGCTTGTTTCCCTTCAACTGAATTTCGTAGCGTCCTAGTATTAGTTATAGAAGCTTAAGTGCCCCTGAATATGTTCTATCGATCTGTATGCGTATTATCAAATTTTCTCAAAATCGATAAGGTCGATCAATTATTGACTTTCCTGCAAATCAGTGAGAAGCACAAAATTCGATGAAGGATCTTCATATCGTACTTGTTCACTAAGTTTCCCGCCTAGCTAGAGTTCACATATCAAATCTATTCTGATAAATGGAGAGGTTGCGACGGTAGATCGCCGCGCGCGAATCGAAACCCTGTTGGCCAGTGATGCTGCCAACACCGCACGGCCAGCCGCCTGGGCCAAGCGTCAGACTAAATCGAATACAGAAACCATATATTCACGGACTGCTAAAATAACGAAAATGCGGCCTCGATTTCAGGAACAGTTCCATCGCTCTATACCGCACAGTAGAAGGCGATCAGGCACGCGCGTACGCCGATGGAATGAGATTTAAAACTCTGTCACGATATTGAAGGCAGCATACACGCTCACAAACATGGCCGAGCTAACAACATAAATAGGCCCGCACCGTCTCCACCATGTCGCCAACGACGTTTCGAGACCTGAAAAACATCCAGGATGGCAATATTTGAGCAATCCTATCTTGCACGCCCGTATTTTCACACCCCCTCGAGTAACAGAATGAAAAGTTAAGCATAAGGAAGCATGTGATAGCTTAGAGTGATAGCACTATCAAAAGGGAGTGCACGATAGAAACAGCTCGATTTACCTGAACATAACATGTCTAAATACCCATAAACTCTCGTCCACTTTCGAGAATGCCGCTCTACTCCGGCTCGCTTTCGAAAATGGAGGATTTTATCGATGCACAAACATGTTATATTCACGTAAATCGACACTGTTTCTTTTGTGCACTCCTTTTTGATAGTGCTAATACTCTAAGTTATCAAAAGTTTGCTCAAGTTTAACTCTTCATTCTGTTACTCGAAGGGGTGGGAAAATACGGGCGTGCGAAACAGTATTGCTCAAATATCGTCATTCTGGATGGTTTTCCGCGCTTCAAACTCCGTTGACAACTTGGTAGGGGCCGTGTGAGCCTATATATGCTGATATCTTGACCATGTTTGCGAGCGTGTATGCTGCTTTTAAAAGAGCACCCTGCATATGAAGTTTATAATCGGATGTGTACAACAATAAAGAAGTTTTCTGTGTCATTAAGGCTCCATGTTCCCGCAGTTGCGACCTTCTCCCAGAGAGGTAACTCGTCATCTCACCTCTTCGCATGCCTCTGTCGTTTCCGAAGACTACAACGCTATGGTGATGCAATTTGGGCAGTTTATCTCTCACGACATGGCGAAGGTGATCATAATTCTACTAACAACCTTGTGAAAATCCGTTTCGAAGCGGAGGTTAATTTTGGGACTCTATCATGGTCATTCCCACCAGGAGAATGAGAATTAATGTTCTCTGATAATTTTTTGCACGCTCTAGCCGAATCTGAGACCATCTTTGGAAAAATGTTATAGACATTTCTGAAGCTTAGCAAGACTAGGACTTCCCTACTCTAAGGAAAATTTTAAGGGTGTTCGGGAACAGTATTTCTGATTAGACTTAAAGTTTCTATGTGGGGGCTATTAAGAGGGCAGAACCTGAATCTGGGGTCTGTTCGTCGATATTCGAAGGCTAGCTGTAGGCTACATAGGCATAATAATGTCATTCATGGGGCTCACCCTTCACAAATAATTCCTAAGTCGACAAAAGGACCTTAAATGCATGCTCAGCTCCTTTTAATTAACCGACAGAACAAGATTTTGGGCCAAATCTCTCCCGGCACTCCGAAACACATGAAAAGTCGCCTTTGGCCCCCAAAATCTCCTCCCAATTAAAACCTTTGAACTGACTCTGTCTAAATATTCTAAAATAGACCACTGGGCCCCATTTTCGATACCACCACCCCAAACAACCTCCATCGGGGGTTTCTAAGCAAGATGTGAAACAATTTTCTGAAGCACTCCCAGGGCAACCTGGCTGGTATACATATTTGAGATAGAGACACTTAGAAGATTTTGGACTCTTAGAATCCAAAACTTGTCTACCGCCATCGCAACATCTAAAAAAACAATAAATCTGACGTTGCTGCCTATATGACGCTATGCCAAATTTGAGCATGTCAAAGTTACCTTTTTAGTCAGTTTTCTTGCTGAGTCTATCAATTATATAAAGTACGTCCAAATGCGAATGTCAGCCCACGCTGTCGGCGTGCGTGTCAAGCGGCCATGGCGTCGGGAGTTCATGAACGAGTTTCACCTTGTGAAGAACAGCTGTGAAAAAAGGGCGAAGGCTTGCTCCTATAGTCTTCGTCACAGTTGTTAGATGACCCTTTCGTGGCCCTCTATCTCCTAGATGAATACCTGGCCAGGTAAACCACCTCACTCAAATAGTCGGTTACACTGTTGTCAGCCGGTGTATTTTCTCTTTTCTATCAAGGTGAGAGACGCAGACGATCACACTGATGGTATTTTCGGACCCAGCTCCAATTCGTAAGGATATGGATAGGTGCCCCATGTTCCGGCGCAGCTATTCCAAGACGGCAGTATTATCACTTATGTTTGTACGAAGTCCAAAGAACAAGTTTGGTTTTCGATTGCGACATTTGAACTCTAACATAAACTGCCAATCCTGCTCTACGAATGGCGGGAACCCATTTGTTCGATGTTGCGCGCACGTTTTGAGACTGACTAGAATATATTGTGTAATATAACAAGGCGCTAGCCAAGAATCGTGGGGCTCAAAAGTGTTTTTCTATAGAAAACTGAGGTTTGATGGTCCCTAACCACCTATTCTTCAGGGCGAAAAAATATGGAAAACTGGAGAATAATTGTATGGCGCCTTAGTTCCTAATTTTTTGAAGCGTCGTTCAGTGACGATCTTCACCCCTTTGTTTTGCGGCACCCCTTTCCTTGGATAACGACCACAGTGCTTCAATTCACAGAACACTAGAAAACACGGCAGGAGGCATGTGACATACGGCATGGCGCCATTTCCGGCGATGTCTGTCTTTTACATCAATATTGACATGGTGAGACACAAATAAACTATGTTGTTAGCAATTCAGCGGGATGACAAATATGAGTGTTCGGATAGAGCCTAAGCATTTTGCCCTAGTTGGCATGCTAAGCAAGTGAGCAGGCTAGCTATGTCATGCTTTGTAAACTCCTTAAAACTTATTATAGTCTTTCTATTATTAGCGTTTCCTGCGGTTCCCCATCTGTGGGCTGCCCCATTACTTATAGAGCAGTATACTGATGTAGAACCGCGGGCAACGGTTACTTTCAGGGTTTGGAAAATCGTCTCAGGATACATCTTCATTTCAGACTACGCTCATACCGTCGGCCAAATGCAATGTCTGTCAAAACATCACGAGTCGTTGCATGGCAGTTCCAATTCAATCTGACGATCCCAACTCAGGGTGAGCTCCTCAATAATCCCCAGAAGTCTGAGTGGAACTTCCTTATCGTACTCAATTCAGATTCCGTAAAACCAGTTGTGTTCGCGTTTCTCGTTCGTCGCCAATCTGTGGATCAGGTAATCAAAAACCCCGTCAACAGCTCAATGAGAACTCAGGTGTTTATTTTTGCTCGCATCATTTGTTTTCATACTGCTAGATGTGAACGGATTTAAATTCAGGCTACATCGACGCCTCACCCATCTATGGTTCATCTGTGCACGACTCCGCCAAGTTCCGTCAGGGCAACACCGGATTCCTCAAACTCCCTTCATTCAATGGAATGCAGAGTACGCTTCTCCACATATTTCTCCTGGAAACGGATGTCGCTCCTTATCACATGAGATCTTGCTAAAAGTAGTTCACGTATGTCTCACCCGAGGCGTGATCTTCTCATACTTATTGCTTCTTATATGTAGTATCATAAAAATACATCGTTCTAGAGTTCGGCGGGCTGCGGCAAGGATTGTCTTCTTACTGAACATTGACCGTACGCTTTTTGTGGGAGACCCCGCCCTTAGGCATCTTTCATAGATATATCTTTCATGGATATCTTTTCATAGACCTCACCGCAAGCGCCGCACGCGCTGGACGAGCGGTGGACTATGGAGCTTTTCATCGCGCAGCACGCGCGGGACGAGCGGGAAGCCAGTATGAGATCTCCTGCGGCACCGCCATGGCGGTGCGGGTGAAAGTCGGGCCTTAATTGTGACATCCACGGAAATTCCTGGCTTGCATTTGCGTATGCGATAGCGCAGGATAGTCCCAGAATTATCGATGTTGGAGTGGACTCAAATCGACAACCAAGTACTGATTGAAACGGTAAAACTGCCACGGCGGTTTGGGCGGCGGCGCTGTGGCAGTGCTCGTGGACTATGAAAGTTCTTAGCGCGCGTGCCGGGCGAGAAGCACAATCGTAGTCTACCGCGCGTACGCTGGCTTTGAATAGGGGCCCGTCGTAAACCCTCTGTCGGCCTGGGTAAACCAGACTTGTTGTTGACCTGACAGCTGAGCGTCAACGTGCAGACCGCAAGTGAGGGCATCAGGGCAGTGACCTGATGGAGCTAATAAGTGTGGATGACGTCAAATGGGCTTCACGGGTCATCCGAAAGGTAACATGGCGCGAAACTTAACACTTGTGTTGGTAGTTGGAATGACACGCGAAATTGCGTTCACAGCGGACCCGAAAGTAGACCGTTGCCGTAGCAACTAATATTCTATCCACTACGTCAATTCATCCACTTAACAAAGTTCATTTCTTATTTTGATGAAGACTGAGAAAGTTTGGTGCTCTGAAAAGCCAGGAACTTGATCGGACTAGAGTTCGAGTGAACCTGGGACATGTATCGCACCCCACCACCGCTAAGCCACGGCTCACGTGGGCCGTGAGCTTGAAGTAAAGGTGATTAGGCAGTTCTCTCGCCGAGCAGCCGTCTTGCCAGTGATCAAAAACCTCCCATCGACTGATCGCGCAAATCAGCTCAAAAATCCGCCGAAAGTCATTTAAACTTCCCACTCGGGTGTTGAGGTTTACTACGGGGCCAGTGTTAGTAAGTTCTATTAGAAGCCCAATTTTGAGGCGAATTCGGCTCTCTTGTTCTCTACATTACCTACAAATGAATACTGACCTGTTAGGAACGCTAGTGCAGAAAAACCGCGAAACAGTCGCTCACATCCCACTTGTGCAGCTGTCTCCACGACTAGCAGACCTCCTAGTCTCTGCAGTCAAACTAGCAGTGAATCACGAAATTCATAGGCGGAACCAAATCACTATTGTGAGCGAAAAATGCTTAAGGAATGTGGCTATTGGGGTTTTGCTACATAAAAGAACAGTCCTCGGGAGCCTGATCTGCTACTTTACGTAATAGCTGTCTGTATGGTACATAGCTGAAGATTCTCTTCGGTGGATTCTGAGCTGTCCGAAGGCACGGAATGGACGATTTAAGTTGGTATTCAATTCACTCGAAAGCAGCGCTCTCGATAAGACTCGTCTTCAAGCTTTCACCGGGAATCGAAGAATGCGTAGCTTATTGCGACTTCAATGTTTGAAAAAGCGGATAAAAAGCGCCCGAATTGCTCCTATATGGCCTTAAAGGCACAGTCCAACCTCAGAATCGTTTTTCTGTTTCCCTCCCTATCTTGAAAATTGTCGCACACTGATTTCAATGATGCCGCTATCATCGTACAAAACTCCCTAGGAACGGAGTTATGGCCCCTCGAAAATTAAGCTACGAAACCTAGGCGGACGAGTTGTCCGAGGCTTGTAACTTCCGTCATCCGCAGCCGATGTATTAATTGACCTGAACAAAGGGCTTTACGCAGCTGTGTAAGTGGGACCTTAAACTTCAAGATGATGCGCACACCCCTCCCACTTTCCTCTGCCAACGATCAAGGTAAACAACTGTAAGAGCGACTTTAAGGAAGCAACCAATTATCCGTAGATTATTATCCATTCCACAATTCACACGCGTCACTATGTTTTGTAGCAAACCTGTAGGTTTTTTTTTTGCATCCGATACTTAATATTCTCTTATATCTACGTTTCCAGTACTTTTTAAATCTTACCAGAGAGCAAAAAAACTAGTTTCGCGCAATTCTTAATTCTATGTAGATTAGCCCCGAAGTTTCTCATGGTGTGCAGTCTTTTGCTCGATTTTTTCACGATCATCTTTAATTAAGACGCGTACTCATATTGCTATATTACTTGCTCGCCTTTCTGTTCGATCAAGATGTATGGTCTCAGGCATAGCTTCGTTGGGTGGAGCCATGTACTCTACCAACCTTCACCCCTGGGCAGATGTAGTGGGGAACCTTCACCATTGCGAAAACCGGTGACAACCGGTGAAACGCCCCGAAAAAAATGAAAGTTACGCAACACTCATGCAAGTCATTTTCAGGATTGGGTGGGTGTCACTGCCGGTTTTCTGTCATAACTTTTTTTACCCTAAGAGATAGCCCTTTGGTGAAGATTGTTTTTGGAATCCCCATAAAATTCTGCATCGAACAGCGTTTTCAGTTTCAAAAAATACATTCCCCTTCTACCAGCCTATTTCAGTTTATAAAGTGCATTTTTTTCGCCTGAAATTATCGGTTTTTCGTCCATAACTTTTCTGTGCTTGGAGATACACCTTTGGTCAAGGTTATTTTCGAAATCTCGATGGCATTTCGCGTCGATTGGTGTTTCCAGTTTGGAAAAATATTTTTTTCGATCCCTCAGCCTAATTCATTTTACGAAACATCATCTGAAAGATGGGGAACGTATTTTTTAAAATGAAAACGCTATTCGATGCACAATTTTCTGGGGACTCCGCAAACAACCTTCACCAAAGGGCTATCTCTTAGGTTAAAGAAGTTATGGACGAAAAACTGATTGCTTTTGGTAAAAGAAACGTAACTTTATTAATTGAAATCGGCTTAGAGATTGGAAACGTATTTTTCTCACATTGAAAACATTATTCGACGCAAAATTCCATGGAGACTTTGGAAACAGCTTCGTTCAAAGATTCGTTTTGAAGGGCAAAAATTTTATGAGCGAAGAACGGGTTTTTAGTTTTTCAAAATTGCTTGGAAATTTTTCCGAAAAAAATTGGACTCCAAGACACCTCAAAGGAAATTTTTCATGACCTAGGCAGATAATTTCATTAAGATTAGTAAATTTCAAAAGGAGGCATCTAAAGAAAAAATGTTTCAAAATTAATGATTAAAAGGAAAAATATACCGAATGCAAAAAAGATTGAGAAAACGTCAAATTTTGAAGTTGCAAGTCTATAGGGAACCTTCACCATTCCCCACTCTAATATCCTAAGCAACCTTCACCTCTCGGACCGCTGTCTCCACCCAAACGAACCTATGGTCTCAGGTATCGTTTTGGTTCATATTTGGCACAGTCGACTGCCAAAATGCGTGCACTCTACCGTTGCAGAATTCTCGAGCGCCATCTTTCGCCTAAATCGCTGTGATCGCACTCTAGGAAAAAGTGACGCGCTTGTCCTACTCAACGATCGCAGAATGCAGTCGTTTTGCAAGTCGACTGCATTTTTGTCTCCTGTCCTGAGACGGTTTAATATTTCATCGCCAGTCTGCGGTTTGCCATTTCGTGAGACACACAGATCACAACGCACAATTAAGTAAACAAGGTTAAAATGTGTGCGCATGAATCGGAGGTGACATAATTCGCATGACAGTATTTTTCCTTTAGCGTTGCCCTTCGACCAGTCCAAATGCAAAAACCGAAAGTCGTGTACGGTCATATTTACGGCAGGCGACAGTCGAGTAAATCTGTTCGTTGGCCTATCGGCTTGGCACACAATATTCACGAAGGAGCATAATCGGTTCGTCTCTTTAGCGCAGAAGTTTGTTGGACGCAATGGCAAAAAGGATGAATGTTTCCTTTCAGAATTGTGTCGGCCCTTACCCGTCTGAATCCGAGATGGAGCGGAGATCGCCTTTATCACGAAGCGAGAAAAATTGTAGGGGGCGAACTGCAGGCAATCGTCTACAGGTACGAGAAATATTGCTAGTCTTCAGAAGTTTTTTGGCTGATTCACTTGCTCTGCTTCACAAATCGTGTGTTTCCCGGCCATATTTTCCAAGGACACCCTGTGACTATAGCAAATTATCGTATGAAAAAGACGTACAGAAGAACCATTGAAGGCAGTGCCATGAGGAGAATAAGATAAATGGTCAGGAAGCGAAGGTGTTCAAGTGAAACGTGGGAACAAGTGTTCAGCAAAACAGAATCCGTTTCTGCAGTTTCCGGGAAGATGACTGACAAGGAAAGATTTTTCAGTGAGCTCTTTCCGAAGAAATCGTGCTCCTCTAGAACTACATCTTCAACCTAGATTCCTCTAATACCCCCCAACGCCGCTCACTCTGAACAAAGTTAAGACGTTTTCATTTCCCCAAAACGTATGTAAGGAGATCAGGCAATTTTTAGTATGTCCCGAGAACAAAATTCGGTTTTGGCTCAGAGCCTTCTTTGTTGTAGACATTTAATGCAGGTTCTGCGACGAAAACGGCTGTTGTGCTACTCTTATAGGAAGATGGATCTGGACATAAAAAAGCGAAGATAAGTGAAAATTGGCGCAGAAACGCGCAGGAACAAGCTGGGATGTCTGATTATCGGTGCCCTCCTGCCCCCAAATGGCGAGATTTTCTCAAATCCTTGTTCTGCCGTCTTTTATTTTGCTCTCAAATTAATAAATTTTCAAAGTAGTCAACAACTACTTCAGGAGCAAAATAATTGGCTGCGAAACAACCATTCATAGAAATGAATGTTCTTGATCAGGAACTGGGAAGATTCGTTTTTTTAATATTCGGTTGGTTAAGAGAATCAAAATATTTATTATGTTGTTCGATATTATAATATGTTGGGCGCGTGTAGGGCAATGGCAAGGGGCGCCATCTCAGAAGTTTCAAACCATGTTACTCGCGAATTATCCCGGGGTTCGTGTATTACTTGCGACTTATTTTTGGCCTAGTATGTTACTTGCGACTAATTTTCGCAGTAGTAAATTACTTGCGACGTATTTTTGGATTGGTAAATTGCTTGCGACTAATTTTGGGCTCTGTATGTTACTTGCATGCTTCTGGTATATTACTTGCATGGTCGAAATAGTATATTACTCGCATATTTGTGGTATATTACTCGCATTCTTGAAATAGTATATTACTTGCATATTTATGGTAGGTTACTCACATGTTTGTAGTATATTACTCGCATCATTGTGGTATATTACTAGCGAATTTATGGTATATTACCTGAAGCCATCAGGTAACATACTATTATATTACGAGTAACATGGTTTGAAACTTCTGAGATGATCACCCACACAGACGAGTGATCGATCCTCCCCCAAGGCCAACCAAGCCTTCTATCCCACCGGCGTCGGTAATTTGGTATCAGACTTGTCTGGGAGGACAAGAGCACTGGCTTGAACATCGGCTACTCATTGCGTAGGCATAATACATAATCAGAAAGACGGTTCTGAGTGGAAGTCGAATGCGTGGCGCAACCTCAGAGAGATTTATCAACACCAAGAAATCCTATCCAATAAGTTGTTCAACTACTCGGTCTTTTACGTGACGATATTCGAATATTCGGTCACAAGGAAATTGAATTTTTGCTCGAGCGGAAAAATTATGGTTCGGAAGTTGCTATAAATCGGAATGTTTGGGTACTAGAAATTATAGCAATTTTCTTTTTATCATAGTATGTTGGAAAAAAAGGGCCCATCTATTAGTAGGAAGACTAACGCCTGCAGACAGAGAACGCATGGGTTTTCGCGTGTTTCTCAACTTTATTTTTCAACTTTATTTTCTCAAGTATAGAAAATGCTGCCCCGAGCGTTGGTAGCCGAATTTTCCATTATCCTTCTGTGATCTGTTGATCAAATGTGCTATGCTATTCAAAGTCTCACCCCTAACTCTATCCATTAGCTTTTATTGCTAGCCAAAAATCCAATATGGAGCGAGCCCTTGAACCGAAAACATCCTTTTTCCCAATTCTATCTTCACTGATTTCCTTAGAAAAACCTGTGAAAAAAACTGGCATTCTTCCATTATGTGTACGCCTCATAACTAATATTAAACTGATTCTGCCCAAGTTACAACTTTTTTATTTCTAGAGAATGGCTGCCGAAGATCTTGGGTGCTGCTTTTTCATCAGTTGTCGGCGACTATCGTGGCTACGATTCGAACATTGACGCTACCATCGCCAATGAGTTCACTTCAGCCGCATTCCGATTCGGCCACGGAATGATTCAGGTCTCACTCCTTACCACGTCTAGGGCAATAGGCGTGAAATACATGCCTAGAGGACACAGCTGGGGTAAACGTTAGGCATACCACGTTACACGGGTCCGGTATGTGGGTACAAATAGCGTCACTTTTAAAATGCGATAGTACAAAAGGCTACGTAGATCTAAAGGGAGTCATTATTCATCCTTCACATTATTTTGCCCAAAGTATGCATATTCTCGGCGGCAAGAGTGATGGGCTGATCATGTGACCTAAATAACCTACTCCGGGGTATTCGCGCGCTCGAGCTATGACATCTAGATCGTTTTGAGGTCAAAACGGGCAATGATTCACGCTTCATATATTTAACCTTGCCCAACTCAGTATATAATCTCGTATTCAAAAAGCAGCACCCGATAGCCTTGTACCCTTTGTTAGCCACAATGAATATTTTTAGACTTTCAGGAATTCTACCAGCGACTAGATCCCAACTTCAGCAACTCAACATTCGGCGCCTTGCCTTTCCAGAAGGGTACTCTTCATTCAGATGTGCTTGTCAATGAGGTATAACGAAAGGATTCGATTTTTTACCTGCCTGATAACTCTGATGCGAAAGCCGCTGACTTTTAAGGGCGGTCCCGATCCATTGGTGAGAGGAATGTTCTCTCAAAATGTCAAGAGACCACAGCGAATCACAACCACGGTGACAGAAAACATGTTTGGGTCCACGGATCTCAGTACCATCAATATTCAGGTAAAGGGTAATGGCGGTTAAGAAGCTATAAGAATGAAAAATGTCACTTATCTTCCAGAGAGGACGCGATCATGGCCATCCCAGTTACTCAAAATATCGCGAGCTGTGTGGCATGGGAGTTGCTACCACATTCGACCATGTAAGGAATCTTTTCTTTTATATATCTGATCCATGAAACACTAGCAAAATCGTAATTCCGGTGAAATAGCATTTGCTTAATAACTGTTGACTATCTGTCGAACCGTAATTGTGGGAGAGGTTTCATATATTGCTGGAGAAGTTATTTAATCAGGGGTAGTAGGACCTCGACTTTCCAATACGTATCCTTAAACCCACGGACGTACTTTTGAACGGCTACCCCACACAAGTCTCCTCAATATGGATTCTGTCGTCTCACCTGATTTTCGTATTACATTTAGTCTGACGAATGGACCGGGTTCATCATTGCGGTGTTGGCGGCATCACCGGCCCACGGGGTTTCAATCGCGCGTGGCGATCTACCGTCGCAGCCTCGTGCATTCATTGACTAAGTTTATTACGTGAACTCTACATAGCACTACTCCATCTTCGGAAAAGACTCCGAGAATATTTGCCGCCAGTGCCGGGATAGTACCGCAGCTCTTCCGCGTTAGAGCCGCACCGGCTCCGCGAGGATGCAGCAGCGAACCCCTCTTCGAGTACGATGTACTGTCTTGTGTGGTAAAGCGAAGTTGTCGCCGCTTCAATTGCCATAGTTTGAGGTATACAACCCGTATATCCTTGGACGCAATAACGACGGTAACCTCTGTCCCTATAAGGCAGATGACATAACGCCGCACGTGCACTGTTTTGTTCTTAAGCCACCTTAGTTGTATAATAATTCTTAATTAACTTCGTATAAGAGAATCCCCCAGATCCGCTGCGGCGCTATCGCGGAGCCGCAGCGGCACTTTCTCCCAGAGGATAGTTGTCTCAAGACGACCCTGCATTGTTGTCTAGTTGGAACTGTCTACTCTGCAAAAAAGGATTGTCTACTGAAACGGTAACTGAACACAAGAAGAATGTTGTTGAAGAATCTCCGATGTCTGCATATCATTGAAAATTCAGTGCGCGTGCACTTATTTCCAAGTTTAAAAGCAGGGTTTGCTAAACATCTATTATGCTGTTTTGAAAAAAATTGGTGTCTGATTATTTACAAAATTGTAGCGACGTGTTTGTATGATAAGTTTTCGGATCGATCTTTTCAGCTATCACGAGAAATCTTGAATACCGCTACACGTGAGAAGCTTGAAAAGGTATACGGGAAAGTCGAGCGGATAGATCTATGGGTCGGAGCGCTGCTCGAAGATCCCGTGGTCAGAGGACTGGTTGGACCAACTGTTGCATGCATTGTAGGACCGCAGTTCAAAAGGACCAGAGATGGAGATCGGTAAGAGAAGGTTTTTTTTTCGACCTATTTTCAATTTTAACTGATTCTATTCTCAAGTGCTGATTTCGTAAGTATTTGACAACTATGAAAAATCACTAGCGGCACGACGAGCTTGGTCCTTGTCGCGAGAACTGCTGGTTTCCCAATAAAATTAGGTCAGAACTGAGTTGCCGACAGAGCGATTCTTTCAACTTTCAGCAAATCGTGACCTATTCCAGATTCTACTACGAAAATCCTGGAGTGTTCACACGAGCGCAATTGTCGGAAATTCGAAAAAGTTCGCTTAGTCGGATCATCTGTGACAATTCGAACACCATTTCGGTATACATTTGATTGGGTGTTCTCAATACTACGCCTTAGATCTGAGTTCTATGCTTCAGATGGTTCCAAGAGAGGCTTTCCGTCTTGGTCATCTTACTCCCTGCAGCCAGATACCACAAATGGATCTCAGCAAATGGAAAGAATAATCTGGCTTTCGTAATTAGGTGAGTTGAAGGAATAGTGAAGCATTTCTTACAGATACACGAAATCTCAGCTGCTGCTAATTTTTCCCAAATCTTTTTGTCTGGGATATACCTCTTTACCGGCAACCGCTTTCCATTTCAATTTCACGAATTAAAAAGTCTGGTAAAACAAGTCAGATCACTGAAACGAACCTATTGTGTTCTATCACTGAATGCTGAGCAGGAAAATGTACAGTCGACATGGATCCTAGTGATGCTTTGCGTTCCCCATTAAAGGTTGCGCAAGCTAGGTGCACCTACATATGTTATAGCATATGGCTTCGAGTTTGCGTCAACATTCAATAGGGAAAGCAAAGTATCACTAGGATCCATACCGACTGTGCATTCTGTCTGGGTAAAAAACGCTGTCAAAATAGTGTAATCTTCTTGTGTCATACGTAGTTTCGTGTACGGTATCAAAAGGTGAGTTCGCTGGGAGTCTGGAAGAATGGGAGTACTGTTCTTGAAGTGTAGGGCTGTTGTCATCCATCTCGTTCGATTTCGCGTAAACTGCAATCGGTATACATTGAGCATGTTCAGGTTTTTGAAGAAATCGGGGTTTGATGTTCTGTGGGTACCGGGAGGTTAAGCTTTTCGTCCAACTCTAATCGAGTCTGCTTTCGGCGTGAACAGCCCATGCTTTGCGGTTGCCATGTATTACGTGACAGCTACGCGATTTCCTCGAGGTGAACACAGTTCAGAGGCCCAGAGATTCTGGAGTCTGCTCTCTACGGTTCGTCGGCAGCAGTGTAGGTCCCTGTTCCTATTGAGTTATCGTCATGAGCATGGCGGAAGTGTTGATTTAGGCCCACGATTCAGACCCGTGGCACGTTGCTGGAAGGGCGGAAGAATCAGAAAATTGGCGAATGCGCTTTTGCTTTGTCAAAGACTGGCTAAGGCGGCGCTTCTTCGTCGGCTGATGTTAGCTTTCAAATCATTATCCACGGTCACCAGGCATCTCAGGCCTTTTTTTTTGGAGTGAGGTACAGGAGTTCCGCCTACGAAACCGGCATTTCGAACACCTGTTTGTCCTCGATAACTTCTGTCTTACAGCATTTCACCCGAACTGCCGCCGGTTGTGCCCATTTTATCCACCATCGGTTGAGGTTCGGCTGGGCTGTTGCTGATTAGAACCTCATTGGTGAAGCGGAGCTTGAAGCTTATTGTCGTCACTGGACATGCCCATGTTGCTCCAATCTAGGTCCAACATGGCGTCATTTAGAGCTGCAGTAAACAGCTTTGACGAAATATTGTCGTCTTAAAGGCAGTGTTCACGATGAAAATTGTTTTTCTGTTTTCCCGCCTATCTTGAAAACGATCCCATGCTGATTCCAACGATGTCTCCGAAATCGTACACGACCTTCTGGGAATAGAGTTATGGTCCCTCATAATTTGAGCTAGAGAAGCGTGGTGGACGAGTTGTCCGAGGCTTGTAACTTCAGTCTTTTGCAGCCGATGCATGCCAGCTGACCTGAGTAAAGGGAGAAGTTGAGAATGAAGGGAAGGACGGGGCTATTGATCGGAAACCATTGCTCATCTCATGATTTCAAGCTTTCATTCCTTCACGTCGGTGGGCGGGCAATGCGCTTTTGGGGTTTGCCCTGCACTCAAAGTGGCCACTTCAAGCTCTTTTGGGACTCTTCCTTGCTCGTTTTCATGCGTTCTTTCGACGTTAACGTTACAGGGCACCCTTCAACTACCCATTCCTAGTGGAATTTGAAACACATTTTTCATCGTGTACACTGCCTTTAAGGTCCCACTTACACAGCTGCGGAAAGCTGCGGAGATAACAAGGCAACCGTCAAATATCCGGCCGCGATTGTTCTGAGGCATGTCAAAAGGAACAGTTGTATGGGGGAAGCCCGGAGGGAAGCCGCACCTAGTGGTTATGCACGCCGCCGCACCGCGCACTGTGTCGTTGCGGGACCTACCCGCTCGAAAATCAGCTACATAACTTCCACCATTTGATTATTTTTGGGCTGAAGTTGTTACAACACGACAACAATAGCATAAGCTGCTTCACAATGAGAAGAGTAATAGAAAACAAGAAGTCTTCCACAATAATTCTACGATGGAGGACGAAAATATTTATGAACTAACATTTTGAAGGTGCTCTGATTTTCTGGTCTGCAAGATTTCGTGTATGCAAGACCGAAGAATCCGCATGACAAACCTCGACAATGTCATCGCGAGACGTTTTCATTCCGTAGGTGTATAACTAAGGCCTAACAGACTCCTTTCCGGATACGCCCGGTCAGCTCGTTGTGGAGCATCTTGACCCTCGTAGATCTGCCCGCGCCGCATTCCTTTAGCATGTTGACGTTGATCAGATCCACGCCGGCACGGTGCGATCCGCTTTACGGTTCGTTCAGTTCCCGAACGCTCCGAATCAGCAAAGGCTGTTCGTACTCTTATGTCTTTTCGTTCCGCTGTGCCACGGTGTGCATTTGATCCGGACAGCAGTATACGCGCCGGGAATTGGTCTGTTTCTCGATTTGGAACTCATCCGGTATTTCTTGTCTGTTCAGCAGAATCTTCTGCCGTGAAGAGAGAAGAATTGGAATCAAAAGTGTTAACAATGAGTGAATGTGTAGAATCGGGGCTAAATAGCCCCGTTCATGCTTGAATTGTGGGAAGCGGAAGGGGAGGGTTTGTCGGGTAGTGGTCGTAATGTTTTCCAACTGCGAGAGAGGCGGGGAAGCGGGAGATAAGCGACGCGCGTGATTGAACGCAACACGGAGTGTCCCGAGCCTGTTTTGTGGTTGGAATACATTACGACCACCACCCGGGTTTGTCTGCAAAAAAGTATTGTGGAAACTTTGACTTACTTGACTTAATCGGTTGGCTTTCGCCTGACGCGGTCATTCCGCATCTTCACCGAGGTGTGCCGTCTTAGTAGTCAGCCGTGTCCATTTGTCACGGTCCTCAGTCACAATTTGAGCACAATCCATCCATTGGTCGCTATTCCACTTCCTGCGAAGTAAAACATCGCGACTGAATTGCCTTCCAATGCCGAGTGATCTCAAATCCTCCTTCACCACATCTGTCCAAAAACCTTCGCCTACGTCAAGGCGGCCGTTTCCAGACAGGACTCGAAGGCATCCTTAGAGCATGTTGAACAAGAATATCTGGCGATCTTCTTAAAATAAGCCCGAACAGACCAAGACGACCTTCTGTTCCGCTTGAGATGGCATTGGGAGATGTTGGCACCTCCCTCGTGTCAAACGTTGATGTAAGTGTAGTCAATCTCGTTGTAGAGATCTTCGTTGTGGCATATCTGCGGCCAGAAATATCCTAGCAAACGTCTAAACAGCTTCCTCTCCGTGCAATCCAACCTTTCCATCTGCGTCTTCGGTGCTGCCCACGTCTCCGATCCGTACATCATGATAGGGCGAATAGCGGATAGATAGACGTGCAACTTGACCTCCTTCGCGATGGGAGTAGACCACAAACACTTGGTTAGAGACGTGGCTTTCGCACACCGTTGTCGAATATCGGCTGCATAACTACCATCGTTCTTCAGCAAACAGCCCAAACAACAGAAATCATCCACTAGTTCAATACGCTGTCCGTCCACACAAACTCCCGTTGAAGGCCTCTGAGAGACCCACATCTGCTTGCATTTGTCCGGACAAAGACTAAGTCCATAGGCTGCGGCAGACTTCGAAACGAGGTTCACAAACCTTCGCAGTTTTGCATTGTTTTCAGCGAATAACACAATGTCTTCGGCGTACTCCAGATCGAAAAGGGAGCGTCCCGATGACGCTAGGACGACGTCCGTAGGAAACTGTTCTGCAACTCTACGCATGATGTCATCAACGGCGAAGCTGAAAAGAAAAGGTCCTGCCACGGCTCTTTGCCTAACTCCTGTTTTCACCTCGAAGGCTGACGTAAATCCGACAGGTGTACGAACTGCTGCAGTTGTTCCTCTGTTCATGTCCTCGATTAACCGAACATACTTTTCCGGGACTCCATCTGCTCGCAGAGCGTTGAGCAATCGATCACGATGAGGAGAGCCCAACGCGGCTCCAAAGTCCAAAAAAGCAAGCTGTAATGGCTTCGAATTCCGCTGCCACGATTCAATTACTCTTCTCACGACGAACACTTGGTCGATGGTCGATCTTCCAGGTCGAAAACCGGCTTGCTCTACTCTGGTCGTTCTTTCACTATGTTTGATAAGTCGCTCGAGAATGATACGTTCTAAAACCTTGTACATGACACAAAGTAGAGAGATTCCTCTGTAGTTCTTAGGATCCGTGACGGATAGCTTTTTGTGAAGAGGTACGATGATCGCCTGTCTCCACGAATCGGGTATCCTTTCGTTCATCCATATGGCACGAATGGTGTTGGTCATTTCACGAATCCCAGACGGAGGAAGAGCTTTGAGCATTTCAGCAGTGATGTTGTCATCTCCACCTGCCTTTCCATTCTTCATTTTCCAGACACAATCCAAAACTTCAGACTCAGTCGGCGGTTCCTCACTGACATCGTAGTGTGCTCTCTGAACATGCGGGAGCTCAGGTACTGATGGCGCTGGACGATTCAGTAAAGAACTGATGTAATCCTTCCATATTGGCAGCGTCGCATCACCAACTGCATCTCCATTGGTAGTGTTCAAGACAGGAGAACATCTCTTCATCTTTCCGCTATACTGTCGCAGCAACGTGTAGGCTTTCTTCGGATTCTTCTCCTCCCAAGCCTTCTCGAACTCCTTAGCTCTACACGTCCACTCTCGTTCGCGGTCACTTTGAAGCTGCCGACGCAACTTCCTCCTCAGACGCTTCTCCTCCACGGAGTTTCCCGCAGTTCAGAGAGCACATACTCTGTTGTAGGTAGATGTTGTTTCTTCTGAGACGTAGGCGAGCTTCACCTTGGGCTGTACAATCGTGAGTACCTCTTTCGAAGCGTCATGGATGCTTTTTACCAGAGAATCCGATTCGCAAAGTTTCTTCTTCGTCCGTACTCCGATGTGAATAGAAACGCGTTCTCGAAAATTCTTCTGCATTCTTCATCTCTGAGACTTGTCATGTCAATCCTCTGGAAAGGCTGAGCTCCTCGCTTCTTCTTCTGAATCCTCGCAGTGAAGTTCAACAGGACAGGACGGTGATCCGAATCGAATGCGACATCCCACACAGCTCTAGATTTTCGAATGTCCGATACTGGAATATTCCTCGTCAGAACATCGTCGAGCTGTAGTTTTAAAGTTGTCATCTTCCGCTTCCGCTGCTCTTCTGGAGATAGCTAGGTTGATCCCTGCCACGATGCAATAATCAGACCACTGTGTTCACAAAAGTCGACGATGCGGTAGCCAATGTCCGATGTTTGCTCCACTGGGAAGAACCATTTACCGAGTGCTTCGGTTTCCTGATCAAGTCCCACCTTCGCATTTGCGTCAATTCCCACGACAACAGCTCCTTAGATACGGATCCCAAGGTGTTATGGACCAGAGGCCTTAGTGTGCGGTATGTCTATAGTCGAAATTAATTACTTCATAATGTTATTTACCTTTGAACTGATATTTGTGTAAAACTCAGAGCCAAACTTAGCCGAATCGTTGCATTTCAGGTCGTTTGGAAAACGGTTGATGCGGGCTCAACAATAGCCATGTTACAATTACATTGTTTGCATTGGATCTTCGATACCTTCGTTTACCTCGCTTTATGATGATGATTGTGATTATTTGTTGAATCACCCTTGCGCTCTTTCTGGAACGGTATTGAAGATCGAAACGCTATTTGTATTCACCGAGTTTAATAAACGAATTGAGACATTTTATTCACAAGAAGAATATCCGTTATGAGGGGTTCTTGAATGTTATTTCGAATCTTGAGAGATTATCAATTGGATCACGAAGAGGTGGGGATTCGGACTTCCTCCCGACAATCTTGACGTAGTTGATGGGAACGAGACCAACGCGGTCCCCTTCTTGTGAACTAAAGAAATATTGTTACAACTCATAAATAGCACAGCAAAAGTAATAAGACGCTTGGCAAGGGACATCCAGTTACCTGGCAAGGAGCCATCCTCGAACTCTCGGTTGCTCCTCTTTCGGCGCCACACGAAGTATTTCACCACTCATGAACGATAGTTCCTGGTCATTGGCGGCTTGGAAGTCGAAAAGAGCCTAAACTCTGGTTGAGACACTAAGAAAAACACCTAAATTACTAGATCTCTATGCACAACAATTCTGATACGTAGCTGCAACCTAACCACATTTTAAGTACACTCCTTTCGGTACGATGTTGAGGCCGCGACTCGAAATGAATTGGATTTTTTTTAATATCAGATATTTGAAAACAGAAATAAACTAGAATTAAATTAAAGATTTTCTAATACTCTGTTCAACTTCGTTTTATGTGTGCGTCAAAAATTTTGATTCCTAGAAGAAATGTCAATACTGAGGCTTCTCGGCAAAGCCTCAATTCTCAAAATTCGATTAAGGATTGAAATTCCAATAAGAATAGAAAATTCTCATCGAATTGAGACTTCTTGAAACTCGAATTGAATTCAGATTTCTTGCAGAATGGAATAAATTAGACATTTTAAAAAACTGAAATGAATCGCAACTTAATGAATGGCTTATAAATAATTCTCAGAGGCGAAATGAATTTAAACTTCAAAAAATGAAGAAGTTAGAAGACACGAAATTTGGTAATTGAAAAAAAAACCGAATAAAATAAGTTGAATAAACTAGAGCAGGTATAGTCACACATTTCAGCGTCTCACACTTTCCCACTTCTCATCCACTCGATTGATTGTGTCAGCCCTATAAGCCTTTTTTGGGAGTAAGCCATATGTAGATCAAAAACAAAGAGAGATCGATGCTGATTCCAAAAATGTCTTCTTGTTTGGAAAATATCTACTTTGAAGCGAGTTATGATCAAAAGACGAAAAGACGCGCTTCCGCGTCCTTTTTACAAGAATTAGGGCGGGTATTGTACGTCGCGTCGCTGCGATTGCTCGCTGGTACCATCTGAACCGACAATGCCGCGAGCGATCAGTAAGTGCAAATGTGACGAAGAAAACGGGGATGCTGGGTCGCACGCATCACGCCGGTCAGACATACGATCCTCATCGTCGTTGCGCTTGCCTTTTAATGTCTTCATGGAGCAACGCATGGCAGCTATTCCCTGCATAGCGCTACCAACTATGTATGCGATGGAGACGTTATAATAGCGTCACCGTGGCAATTGGATTTGGGTTGTAGTCTCAGTATATGAAAATGGAGAAAAGAAGAAACTCCTTTTTGTTAGCCTGGTTATTCCAAATGAAATATTAATTCCTAGCACTATTTTTGAACGTTGGATCCGAATATACCCACCCCGGCTGCATTGAATCGCTCTGAAGATGGCTACAACACCGCTCGTAGGATTCGGTCAGAAAGACCATAAGGGCGCGTTTTGGCGTCTTTTTCGTCTTTTTTGAATAACTCGTTTCAAACTCAACTTTGAGCGAAACCAAGGCGATATTCATGATCCTGGCGTTGAGGGCTGCCCAATGGTAGCATTTGTGGGGGTTTCGTTGAGAGATATAGAAGTTTCGCAATCAGCCAGGTTCATTTGGAACTCGTTTGTCGATATTCTTAGGTCTACTGCAGATTACCGTGGGTGAAATGTCATTTAACCAGCGAAACCATCATTGATATTTTGAAAGTCGGCAAATTAACCTATAACACGTGTTCACCACCCTAAACTAACCCTACAGAGAAGAGGCTCGACATGCGATGAAGGTTGTTCCGTTAACGCATCGATAAAACTTGTAGTTACCACCAGAACCGGAACTGATTTTCGCTTATCATTATTTCGGTTTAAAGCGAGTTTCTTACCTGAGCAGTGTAGTGAGCTCCAGTTCCAGTAGCCCATTTTCTACTTTCCTCAACTGAGCGAACCATTTGTGAGATGGCTTTGTAAATCAGCCAGGGTCCTCCAAGAGCAACCACCCAGAACATGATTGCGGGCCAGTTGATCACTGGTGGTCCTGACCCTCCGAGCACCTCCGCACCTGAACTTTTCCTTATTTCCCATCGATGTTTTAGTAACAAATTGAGCTTATATGCAGTCAGATTAGAGTCGACACCCACTTCACCGTTTTTGCGGACGCAGATTTCTCTTCCAAAAACCTGAGGAATGTTCATCATTGAGGGCTGCGCAGGCAAGTACTTTCGGGACTTTCCGTTTTCCACTGCTCAGCTATCGATCCAAGACTGTATTTTTAGTATTCAGCTATATTTGACTGATTTTTCACGGTTAGTTTTTGATTTCCAAAAAAATCTATAGCACAATGAGAATTTCTGGCAAACAGAATAAATTTTTCTTTTTTTAGAGTGCAACCAATTGGGCATTTTCACACTCGTTGAAGCCAGGGCTCTCGACAAGAACCGTCGTCACTCCTTCTGGAGAAACATGCAGGGGTGCGTTCCAAGAATGTTTCCACGTTGCCGTGGGAGGGAAAATAGCATTTCCATGAGCAAACTTGTTTCCCATGGCCACAAATTGTAACTGCTAATTGCTTCCACGTCGCAGTGGCTACGTTTCCATGGAAAACTTTTGCCATGAGAATGTTCTTGGAACGCACCCCTGCTTGTATGTCCTGTGTAAAAGTTGCGTGAAAAAAATCTGGGAAAAGTAAAGAGGGCTGTTTTTTTACCAATTTTGCTTCAAAGGCAGTGTTCACGATGATTTTCGTTCCAGCGTTTCTACTAAAACATATCATTGGCAAGCAAGTGTTACCAGAATTACGAAGAAACGGCGAGAAACGCACTTACGTCTTTTTTCTGTGACATTATTCTATGTCATGGACTAGTTGTCCGCTTGGATGAACATGTTCATGGTGGTTGTCACCGGTAAAATGGAGCTAATCAAAATGGAAAAATATTTTAGGCAAAACAGTATTAATTTGGGTCTGAAAGAAAGTACGAAGTAACTGAGAGTGGAGAATTGCAAAAGGCGGTCCCACAAAAAAATTCATTGCCCCAATGAACAGTTCCTGTGAGAGTAAAGAAGCGGGGTGAGAGTAAAGGACTTCGTGCCCTTCTGGTGCGTTTTCCTCGATTTCTTCGAAATTTCAGTTCTACCCTGGGGCCAAACAATCGAATCAGCAATTAATCTTAATATCGAAGATTATCATGAGCACTGCCTTTAATGAGGCACAAATCATAAGGAACTGAGAGCTCGACGATCCTTTCATTGTGAATTCGGCATTTAGTATCGTCTTCGATCTCGGAGCCGCCATTCACCTCTACTAACAATAAGAGGTCGTCAGCTACAAATTTGGGCCACTCCGGTATCGCTTCTTCGGCGCGTGCTCGTTAAAGTTGGCCGGGGTATATTGAAGGTAGCTCCATGTGCCTCGAAGTGAAGATTTTGAATGTCTTCGGAGCCGCTCAGAATGAGAATGGTAATGGCTTACATCGTTCTTGAAAAAAATCATTACCAAGCTTTTCCAGCAGCCCAGACCTCGCGCTTCCTGGCGTACCCACGTCGTGCAGCTCTCACCTCTCTACTGGGGGTGCACCTCTGGGGCATGAACGCTGCAAAGGAGATCAGGGAGCAGCCCCGCGTCATGTGCGCTCAGCGTCGGGCCACGGGACGGCCCTGAAGTGCATGTCGTATACTGGTGTGTACCGAACGTAAATGCACTCTCCACCCTGAACTCTACGCCTCGCGGTATTTTTTTCTTCTCGATACGTTTTGAGTCCTTCTTTCTTCGAATTTTCGGTGCCATACCGTTTTTATCCCTTGCATTACTGTTTACTTCTCATGTGAAAGAGTCTCCACATGACGGATGACCCCACTTCACTCGTTTGGTTCTGGGTATAGATCATTAAAAAGGAATCGTAGATTCGGTGCCATGTGGGAAGGGGGGGGGGGCTCTGTTGTATCGCACTTGGCCACGCCCATTTTTCCGTGCCGCAATGACTGTCCTGATTTTGGCAGGGGAGGGAAACCCCGGGTAGGAGCTCAAATTTAGTGCGGCACAGTAAAATGGGTGTGGCCAAGTTCATCGCGCCATAGTGCCCCCTTCCCACATAGCACCGTAGATTCATTCCTTCACTCGAATGCTGAGCTGAGAGAATTTGGGATCGAAACGAAAACAAATTTTAAAGGCAGTGTTCGCGATAAAAAAAAGTTTTCAAAATTCCCCTAGGATTGGGTAGTGGAGGGACACTCTGTAACGTTAACGTCGAAAGAACGCATGAAAACGAGCCAGGAAGAGCCCCAAAAGAGCCCGAAGTTGCAACTTCGAGCGCATTGAAAACCCCAAAAGCGCATCACACGCCCACCGACGTGAACAAATGAATGCTCGAGATCGTGAGATGAGCGATGATTTTCAATCTTTAGCCCCGTTCTTCCCTTCATTCTCAGCTTCTCTCTTTACTCAGGTCAGCTCGCATAGATCGGCTGCAAAAGACGGAAGTTACAAGCCTCGGACAACTCGTCCACCATGTTTCCATAGCTCAATCTTTGAGGGACCATACCTGCGTTCACAGAAGGTCTTGTATGATTTCAGAGACACCATTGGAATCAGCATGGGGCCGTTTTCAAGATAGGCCGAAAAACAGAAAAACGATTTTCATCGTGAACACTGCCTTTAAGAATAGGAATCTCGTAATTGTTTGTATGACTAACAAAACTCTGAAGACTCTCTTATGAGAAATCAAACGCCACGCAACAGAGAAAAATCATAACGCGCCGAAATTTTGAAAGAAAAGAAGGACTAAAGGCGTAGAGGATGATAAGAAAGCCGCGGCTAGTACTCGAAACGTATCGATTGTCAAAAAAAAATGTCGCGAGGCGGAGACTTTCTGGTGAAAAGTTCATTTACGTACAACACACACCAATGAACGGCATGCGCCTCGGAGTCGTCCCGTAATTCGACGCTGCGCGCATAGGGCGCGGGGCGGCTACCTGACCTTCTTTGCAGCGTTCACGCATGTCGCCCGTGAGGAAGTGTACTTCCAGTAGAGGCCTACTTCAACAAAGGAGTCACTTCATCTTGTCAACAACGTTTTTTGGATGTGCTTCTAACGCAGAGCAGGCTTCCAATTCCAGCTCTCCCTTGTTAGCGTTATTCTGTCAGAGGTTTACTACAAATAGAAATGGGCATCTAAAGGCGAAAATGTGGTAGAAAGAACACCACTTTAAATAGGATTTAGTAATGACATTCAAACAGAATATGCATAAACAGAAGTGAAAATTAATACATTTCCAGAGTGGAAACGCCATGGAATTGTTTAGAAGATGAAAATTTCAAAGGAAGAAATTCGTTTGGGGTTCAGCACACACTCAGCACACAGTTTCCTACGAACAAAGCCTTTGGTCCTAGTGAAATTTTCGACCACATATTAATATTGTTTCCTCTTGAAACATTGGGTCAAGTTAATTGCACATGAAGTTGTAATCCTGTGCTTCATTTGTTAGCATTGAGACGTTGCCTTCTACGTATGTGGCATGTAAGTACAAACCGCTCGCAGAATTGTTCAGAAGGTGGGCGAGGACGCGTTTCACGTTTTTAGCGTCTTTTCATGGATGAATGTACTCATATTGAAATTTTCAGACCTAAAAGGTTCTTTAAGATCTTTTCAGAGGGGCAGGCTTGAGTCACTCACAATTCTTACTACATAGTTACAAGTATAGGCATTCTAACAAGGTTAGAGTTTGCTCACCTTAGACTACGCTACATCGACTTCTCTTGTACGATGTTTGCGACAGGCTCAAACTTTGCGAAGTGGGGTGCTCCGCAGCAGCTGCACACAGTCTAGGGACGGTAAACAGGCTAAAAAGCACTCACCATACGGCTGGTTAACCTCCTTCCAGGCCAATTCCTCTATACTCGCGTAGTTGGCCGGTTTCAAGCGGAGGAAAACTAGCAGGTGCCGCCAAATCCTTTGAATAAACTTGAACAACGATAACGACAAGACGACAGTAGTTAGCTAAAAGAAAAAGGTATCTATCAGAGAGCAGATCATGTTCCTGTCGTTGTATTTAGAAACTGACCTGCATTTTGAGTCTGGACAATTGCTCAACAACACCAATTACTGCTCGAAATGAGCTATATACAGCATTATGAGTGGAACTAAGCATGTTCGCAACGGAGGTGACGGCGTTCACAACAGATTCTATCGATTGAAATGCACCTCGAGAAGATTCTAAATGAAAATAGAGGCAACTTCGAGAAGAACATCAATAACATAGCTCAGGTTGCGGTAGGCACACCATAGTCGCCCAATGGGTGTACTCACAGCAACCTACTATATTTCTGCAGACATCACGAAACTTATCAGCACATCATTCTCAGGCTCCCTAAAACTTCCTTGGTGAAAACTCGAGGATTAATCAAAAACGCGCATTGCTACGCCTCGCCGCCAGTATACACTGCGTATCATAAAGATAGGACACCCCCTGAATTTGCCGGTCCCGTGTTTGTTGAACAAGGTAGATCTTTTTCGTTGATACTACTGTGATCAGAATGCAAAATAACCCCCGTATACCTCTTTTGAGTTAGATTGAACACTTGTGCACTTTTCTAGAATAAATTCATGTTTTAAATCGCGTATCAAAAAGATAGGACATCCCTGGGTTAAATCGGATTTCTCGTTCGATAAAATTGTGTGATCACAAATCTAATATGCGATAGGCCTTGCTTGCACTTTTACTGCCACGAATACTCGATTTCGTATACTTTCGACCAAACTGATCTGCCTTCGCAAGTCGATCTTGCTCCATTTCTCGGTTATTGCCTGTTGGAGCGCAAAAATCGAGAGTATTCGCCGGCCATTAGCTCAGACCCGACAAACTTGAATATCCTACAGATTCTTCATTTTGTTGAGATCAGGACTGTAGACTATACTTTGACCGAATCGAATGATTCGAAAAATCATTCGATTGAAAAAGTTGACTTCGAATTATTCGAAAAGTCGAATATTCGAAAGAGGCAAATTCCCGAATTATTCGGAAGGTCGAATATTCGAAAAGTGCAATATCCCGAATTATTCGAAAAGTCGAATATTCGAAAACGTCAAAATTCCGAATTATTCGAAAAGTCGAATATTCGGAAAACTCAAAATTCCGAATTATTCGAAAAGTCGAATATTCGAAAATTTGCGGAAACATTCGATTGAATTCGATAGTCGACTTTTTCGAATAAATTGATTTTCTAAAACATTCCACTGACCCACGAGCAGGTTGTGCGCCAAGGATGCACACTGACGCAAATCGTAGATGTGTTTCGAAATCAAGGTGGAGCGAAACTATCAATGATGACTCAATCATGTGGCACGCAACTCAAAAGGAGTCCTCACCATAAGGCGGCGTTCAAAGCTCAGACGCGGCGCGACGAGACTCTATAATTACGGCTTCGGCATAGTGACAAAGGTGCGAGCGAGCGAGCGAGCGATTGGGGCGTATCCTTAAAAATTTTGCGGCGGAGTCGCCGGCAACCCCGCAGAGTGTGATTTCGATTATGGCGCGGATGCAATTTAGAGACTTTAATTTCTGAAAATTTAGCTTCCTGGCAAAAGTAACGATTTGGCAATGCCATTAAGAAGTCAAAAAAGTTTCAAAAATATGTTGAAATATCTCAAAAAAGGGTTGGTGTAAAATAGCCTGGAGTAATAAAAAAGCCAGGAAATGGAGTGAAATAACCAAAAATATCATTTGGTGGTCGATCATTTAGCGAGCTTCTCCGTTAAAATTATTCTAGGACATTTTTAAGCATCATAAACAACATTTTGCGTTCTTTTCAATGTAATTCAGAGCTAAATTCTCCCTTTACCCTGAACTTAGATTTCGAAAAACGGGTTGCGCGCGTGGCCAGTTGAAAACCAAACCAGCGCGCACCACAATTCCATCATTTTGGTGCTGCCGAGATATCGTACGTTCGTGCCGTGGCAGTGTGGGAGAAAGAAGACCACCTCCGTGCAAACTCATGTCAACCCTTCCGCGAAGAGGGTTTATGTCATGGGAGAGGCGCTAGCTGGTCGCAGCTCTCCTAAAGATTCTGCTACAAAGAGCCGGTGTCGAGGGGAATCCAGGACCCGCTCAGAAGTACCAATGCGCCACATGCAGCAAGGATGTCACCTAGAATCGAAAAAGTGTCCAATGCTTTGGATGTCAGAGGTGGGTGCATCTCTCCTGTTCGGATCTCAGTTACGTGAGGCATCACGTCCCTTCATTCCGTTGCGTTCAGTGCTCTGCCCCCAGCACCTCTGATTCCTCATTCTTCAACCGCCCCTCTCTATTGTACATATTAACCTCAACGGCCTTCGAGCCAATCTATATAAACTCTCTCTTTTCGCACGCACTCATCATCCTGATGTTATTATGGCTCAGGCAACCAAGCTGTCTCCTTCCGCTACCGCTCGACACCCTAACATTCATGGCTATACTGCTTATCATGCTCCAAGGTCATCTCTCGGCGGAGGAGTTTCTACTTTCGTATTATCAAATCTACCCTCTTATATCATACCAAACACCCCCTCGGACGGTACTCTTGAGTACCTACCTATCTACCCCCCTCTCAAAACACTTATATCTTGTTTTAATATCTATATTCCTCCTACCACGTCCCGTCCCCAATCTTACGACCCCTCTCCTTCATTCAAGCAGCTGTACGACTTCTTCCTTTCACCCTCTGTTGTCTTCGCAGGCGATTTCAATGCTCATACATTCTGCTCCTCGCTTGACACTGACGCTAGAGGAAAAGACGTCGAAGAATGGGCGAAGAAGTGCGATATGGTCATCCTCAACGATGATCAGCCCACTCGTCTCGCGGCCAACGACCGATCCTCTAGATCAGACATCTCTCTTGTATGTTCTAATCTCTTTAGCGCCTGCTCTTGGTCGACCGCTACAACTCTGTCCAGTGATCATATCCCCGTCTTTGTCGATGTCGATCTGTCTAATCCTATTGCTCCTTATTGAGGTATCCGTCAAACGTCTTATCTTAATCTTTGCCTTGCAGACTGGCGCTTGTTCAGAGAGGTGGCACTTCGCCATGTGGCTGACTACCCATGGAAAGGAAACGCGCACCAGAAAGAACGTCACTTTACCGACACGATTCGCAAGGCCATGAAAGCAGCCATTCCGGAAGGCCGAGTCAAGACCTTTTTTTGCCAATGTCACCAGGGAAATCTTGGAGAAGATAAGGACAGGGGATGCAAAGAGAGTCGCAGATCACCTGGATCCGAATATCGCTGAGCTGGATAGCGAGTTAAAGCGAGATCTGGACAAGCACAGGAAGGAGTGTTGGGAGAAATTCAAGTAGAAGATGAATTTCAAGAGTGACGGAGCATCAACTTGGAAAGTTCTAAAGAGAATCTCAGGAGCACCTCCACCAACTATTCTTAGATCGAGTTTGAGAATGGAGTCTTCAAATCGGGAAAGGAGGCTGCAACTGCTCTCGGAAAGAATTTTTTCATAACTCAGGCTAAGAGAGGGAAACAGAATCGAGTGACTGTAAGAGAGCTCTGTAAGTTGCCGCTTATGAGTGAAGCAGAAGCTGTGACGCCCGCGCAGATTGAAAAGGTGATTAGAGAGATGCACAACTCGAGGGCTGTAGGGCCGGATGGTATTAGTCCAGCGGTCTTGAAGAAACTGCCGAGTGAGATTATGCCAATCCTGTATACTTAATAAATAATATACTATACTCAATGTTATGTTACATACTTAATATACTATACTATACTTATACGTATATATTTGATAATTCGTAATTTTTTCTTATATAGCCAACCATCTCGTAAATATATTAGGTGCGTCCGAATGAGAATGGCTGCCAATGCGGCCGGCGTGCTCGGCAGGCGGCCGTCGCGTTCGCCGCTCTCGGACGAGCATGCGAAAAGTCCTAACCGCCATCGACTACGAACGGGGCCGGCACCGGCTGGCAGCAAGCCCTGCGCCGATCAATCAGCTCTGTAGACGGGGGGAGAGGAGACGGCTGTCGTTGAAATTCAACACTCGTCCGAGGGCGGCACATGCGATGGCCGCCTGCCAAGCACGCCGGGGCCGCCATTCTCATTCGGACATACTCTAGAATAATTTGCTTCCCTATTCGACAGTTTAGTTCAGTCCCAAAAGAAGGATAGAATATGCTAGCTGAAGTAATTTAGCTTTTTTTCTGGAAAGTAGTGGAAATGACAAAATATTTTTCTGACTTAATCGAACAGTCGAATAAAAAAAATTCGAAAAATCATTCGACAGTCGATTGAAAAAGTCGACATTTTATTCGAAAAGCTCAAAATCCCGAATAATTCGAAAAGTCGAATATTCGAAAAGTTCAAATTCCCGGATTATTCGAAAGGTCGAATATTCGAAAACTTCAAAATCCCGAATTAATCGGAAAGTCGAATATTCGAAAACTCTAAAATTCCGAATTATTTGAAAAGTCGAATATTCGAAAAAATGTGAAAATGTAAAAGTATACTGTAGACTATTCACTGTGGACAAGATAGTTATTGCCGAGCAAAGAAGCCGACCTTAGACCTGCTCACGTGGACTTTCTGGTTGTCCGGCTAAAAACTGCAACTTTGCCGCCCGAAGACGGGGGGAATGAAAGTAGGTATTACTCTGATACACTCTGGTACTCACTGAAGACTATCCGGCTGATGGCGAACGAAAGCTGTAGACGTCCTTGGTGGACCAATGCTCTGACAGATTATGGGAGATCTGTGACCGCAGTTCCGATGTCTAAGGTGAACAGCTACATACATCGACTATTTGTGTATATGCGATGGTTTCTGATGGGGAGGAGTCTTTTCTCAATAGGTCTGATGTTCGGAAGAGCTACTTAAAGGCAGTGTTCACGATGATTTTTATTTCCGATTTTTTCACATAAAACAAAGCGTTGACCTCCAAGTGTAACCAAAATTACGGAGAAACGGCGAGAAACGCACTGAAACGTCGTATTTAAGTGACAGTATTATATAGCATGGACTAGTTTTCCGGTTGGATGAACATGTTCACGGTGGTTGTGACTGGTGAAAAATGGGGCCAACCAAAAATGGAAAAATATTTTATGCAAAACAGTTTTGTCAAGGTTCGAAGGAAGGTACGGAACAACAGATTGCAGAAAATGGCAAAGGACGGGTCCACAACATTTTTCATCGCCACGACGAACAGTTCCTGTGAGAGTAAAGTGGCGGGGTGAGAGTAAAGGATTTGGTGCCCTTCTGGCCCGTTTTTCTCAGTTTCTCCGTTATTTTGGTTCTACCCGGGGGTCAATTATTCGATATAGCGAATAATTTCAAAATTGAAGTTTATCGTGAACACTGCCTTTAAGCGATTCGAGGGTAGGTGCCGTCCAATTTAGCCTTCAGAACTCCGAACGTAGATCTCCCATAATCCGTTAGAGCATTTGCCCGTCAAGGACGTCCACAGCTTGCGTTCGCCAGTACTCGATCTCCAGTGAGTACAAGAGGATATCAAAGTAACACCTACTTTTATTTCCACACGTTTTCAGGCGACAAAGTTGCAGTTTCTAGCCGGACAACCAGAAAGTCCACGTGAGCAGGTCTGAGGTCTGCTTCTTTGCTCGGCAATAACAATCTTGTCCAGAGTGGATAGTCTGCAGTCTTGATCTCAACAAAATGAAAAATTTCTGGGATATTTGAGTTTGTCGGGTATGAACAAATGCCCGGCGATATCTCTCGATTTCTGCACTCCAACAGGCAATAACCGAGAAATGGAGCAAGATCGACTTGCGAAGGCAGATCAGTTTGGCCGAAAGTATACGAAATCAAGTATTTATTGCAGTAAAGGTGCGAAGAAGGTCTATAGGCCATTAGATTAAGGATCGCACAAGTTCATCTGACGAGAACTCCGATTTAACCCAGGGACGCCCTATCTTTTTGATACGCGATTTAAAACATAGGTTTATTCTAGAAAAGTGCAGAAACATTCTATCTAACCCGAAAGAGGTATACGGGGGTTATTTCACATTCTGATAACAGTAGTACCGACGAAAAAGATCTGTCTCGCTCAACAAACATGAGACCGACAAGTTCAGGGGGTGTCCTATCTTTATGATACGCGGTGTGTTAATGTTCGAAGAAGCTCTTAACAGTCCGACAGCGGATCATGAGGCGAGTTGGCACCAGTAAATTACAGTATGTGGTGAGCAAGTCACCGAGCTCCAGGTAGGCCTGTCCTAAATTCTGAGAAAGGCATTGAAAAAGGCGCAGAGAACATTTCGCTACGTCGCAAGAAGTTGGCGCGATACATGAACGCTTACCTTGCAACGTACTGTTATGGCCTCTTAATCTGTTTCGTTCACAATATGGCAGGTTCCTTAGCCTCGGAAGGCCCTAAGGGAGCGTACTTAGTTAAAGACGAGCCATGGTTGTCGCTAGCTATGGTATGGTTAAACATGAATTATATGTACACTGAAGCCACGAGCGACGATGCCTGGCTTTTTTGCACTCGACGAGCTCTCCTCACGAGTCATAGACTTCCTACTTGGGGCACGTGGCTCCAGGTAGAGTCAATCCCAGGTAAGCGCAATATAGCAACAGGCGTCGCTTGGTACCCAGCTCTGCAGTGACACTCGTCGCTTACGCTGCAGGTGAATAAATCCATTCATCAGACAACCCGCCAGCGCGAGTGTACCGTGCTTCGCTCGTCGCTTGTAGCTTGCTATGGACGCTATCTAAGAGGTGTGTGCATTACTCCTGATGAAATTTTTGTCTAGAGAGAACAAAAAATCTTTGTTGAGAACACAAAACCTTCAGCTAATCTGGCGAAATTGCTCTCCATATTCCCATGTCCGTATTGTCCTCCATAATTCCCCAGCATTCCATTGCCGTACATTCCACCATACCTAAATCATTACTGAGAGTTGCGGTTGGAGTTTAGACTGCCAATGTTTATCCAACTGTTTTTCTTCACTCTTACTATTAGAAGCATCGTCGGTGCAGTAAACCGCGTTTGATTTTCCACCAATTTCGAAACGCGGAATCTCGACTCTTTATAAGAAGCGAGAAAATACTGTGCACCCATTCGCTCCGCCCCCAAAAGCGCCACCCATTCTCTCCACTAGACGGCTTTCAGTCTCAATAGGGACAAAAAAGCGAGAGGGTTTTTGATCGAAATTGATGTTCTTCAAATTACTATCAGTCTAGTTCAATATTCCGGCCTGCTCCAGCGCAATACCTGCGGATGGCATAAAAAAAACCGAGACGACAATTGGATACGGGTTATAATGAACTACTTTTCAGGAACAAGAAAAACTGATGACTTCAGCCTTCTAGCACTACATCAATTCTTTCTTACTGTCCCCTCTATACCTTTACCAGTTCCTAACTCTAACTAGGGTCGCCCTATGATAATTTATTGATCAAAGCATTAGTCTTGTTCTCCGCCGCTGAATAGTTGCCTTGAGTTTTTTCTTTGTTTTATTTTGTAGTTTACACTTTTGCCCTTTCCAAGATTTCTTTGCACTGTTTCCTTGTTTTTGAGCGCGTCGGCAACGACGCATAATAAATAAATAAATAAATAAAACTCGCCCATGAAATCTTTCCCCTTCAAATTCAAAAGATTTGGGGGGCAATACCATCCGGAGGTAGGACTGCGAATTGAAACAAGATCTTTGAAAATCTTCAGCTTTGGAAAGTATGTTTCTGTTTTTTTTTCAACACAATGCATCGCGAGCAAACGCTAAGAACTTCAACAGTCGTTTCCCTGAATGGATTTATGTATCTTGAAGGTAAGGTTTTATGAGATTTTCGGGTATCCAACAGTGAGATCTAGTGCCCCCGTACTACCAGCGTCCTAGTGAACTTTTTTTCGTTTTCGCACACCGGTTGGCTCGTGAGTAATTTGCTTTTCTCGTTAATAACCTCTTCCAATCAGTGCTCTTGAAGTATCTGTTCTGCTGCTGTTTATAACTACTCAAAAAGCGTTAGAGCTTCGGAAGACTTACACAATACCGCTCGTAGGATTTGGTCAGAAAGCGAGCAATGTCGGGTTTTCGCGTCTTTTTCTTCTTCGTACTACTCGCTTCAAAGTCAACTTTGAGCGAAACCAGGGACATAGAGCGGGTAGATTGCGACATTTATATGGTTCCTTACGAAATCTCGACATTTGCTATGCCTGCGGATGACCCTCAACGCCTGGATCATGACTATCTCCCTAGTTTCGCTCGATGTTGACTTTGAAGCGAGTTATACAGAAAAGACAAAAAAGACGCGAAAACCCGACCTTCCTCGCTTTCTGACCAAATCCTACGAGCGGTAGTGTATGTATCAGGGAAGCGTTCAATTCAGTACCTTTCTCTCAATTGAGAAGGCATTGCTCCGCTGAACGCCCCATCATCGAATCCTCCGCTATTTTCAGAATGAAGAAAGTTGTCATATTACAAGGTTAGTAAGAAGCACACTTATCAGCTGCTGCGTTGACTACGAAAACCTCTCTTCTGGGCTCCACAAACATACTCTGCACTGCATGGGTAGATTTAGCCTCGAAGTCCATTATTACTAAAATTTCAGAAAACCCAGCGCAGTTACCCAGCCGAATCGCTCCTGAGTCAGGAGCTCTCTACACACGGAGGGAGGAGCACGGCCGAGACTTATTGCTGGCGCGACGCGCTCGCCGGAATTTATATCCCCATCACTTGGGCGCATTTCCCAAAAGCTCGCGAGATTTCATGACATTTCATGTTTTGATTGATTCTGACATGACTTCTATATATCCCCTAGCTGTTCCTCTCATTATCCTATCCTGCACACTCATTTCAATAAGACGTGTATGTTCTCGTGCGGTTGTAACCATTTTGACAGCTTTTTAATCATGTTTCCAGGCATATTTATAATATTATCGCTGGCATTTTTTATCTGTCACGCGGACCATGATGCAAAACTTATTGAAATGAGTGTGCAGGATAAGATAATGAGAGTAACAACCAGGGAACATGAAGAAAAAGTCATGTGAGAATCAATCAAAACGTTAAACGTCATAAAATCTCGCGGGCTTTTGGCAAACACGCTCTAGTGATGAGGAGAGAAAATCCGCCGCGCGCGTCGCATCAGCGATAAATCTCGTCCGTGCTCCTCCCTCCGTGTGTAGAGAGCCCCTGACCCTCGCTCCTAGACAACTCCCACTCTGTACATTCGATTAACAAGCCCACCACTGCTGCCAATATCGTGGCGTCAATGTTTGAAGTTTTGAATCAGGGGCAATTTTCCAGCAACAACAAACAAAATTACTAGTACACGACGTACGCACATTCCAACACCGTAGCTGTTGATTCCATATCCAGTACCAGTATACCCCAGTGTATTTCCGTACATTCCATAATTTGGCATCATGTTTGGAGCCGCAACCATCTCCGCTGGTCGCGGGGGAAGTGGAGGCGGAGCTACCGACTTGCTTGAGGATGGACCTCCTGGAGGGTTCATTACCTAAATATTGAAAAATCAGGCTCGTCTAAGGCCAATAGTATACTTTCGCGACACGCAGTCGCGTCGCTCTGCACAGAGACAGCGACCGCCTGTCGTGGGGCTCTCGCCCCTTAGGCCGGGATCATACTTCCGGCGACAAGCGACGCGACCCAATGTTTACCATCAATATCGACAGAAAATCAATATGGCTGGTACGCACTGTCGCTGTCGCTGGTCGCGGTGAGTATGATTCCGGCCATAAATCTGTCGCTGTCGCAGTGCGCTGCACAGCGACTGCGACAGTGGCAACGACAGGCATCGGCACATTTGCAGCACGTCAGTCCTCCGCGACACGTCGCTGCGACGATCACGCGACAACTGTTCTTACGACGGCCAGTGTCGTTGCTCTTATGCTGGTCCCGCCACGATTTGTGCTAAATGTCATGACTGTCGCTCATAACACGACAAAGTATACCATTGACCTGAAAGTCGTGCACCGAATGAATTTTCAAATGTCCCTCAATCGTTCCTTTCTGTGCTTCAACCCTATTTTGGGTTATACAACCCTTGAACCTTGTGATATCTGTGATATCCTGGATTTTGTGTAATACTTCTTCGAGTCTTTTTAGCAGAATTATTCTGTGGCGAATTTCGTAGTTTTTTGGGATTTTTCGAAAGCAACATTTATCATAAAAAATTATCCAACGGTTTGGGTTCAAACAACTCCATAGTTGAGTATTATAAGAGCAGAGTCTAATCTACTTATGTAAATTTTGTCGATTGTCGACCTTTATTACTAAAATCGCAGAGTAGAAAAACAAAATATCTGGAGAGAATCGTTCAACATCTGACAGAATAACTATCATTTGATGAGACACTGTTCATAAAACTTAAATATTTCATGAATTTGTGAAAAAACCATTCTTGTCAATGAGGAAATTTTGTCTCACCCCCAATTCTGGAGCTTCTCGTATTATTTGGAAGTTTTTCTTGCTCCGAAACCCACACCATCATCTTCAGTACTCGCAAAAAACCCACTGCATAAAAAGTCGAACGAATTCATCTCAGGAAGCACTTTCATTTCTATGCTACTTCAAAAGGAAATGAACCTCGTCAATACTTTATGCCCACCCTGCGATATGACCACTCAAACACATTTGGTGATATTTTTGGATGTTTTTCGCCGCAACTGCAGTTTAACGTCGCAGTGCACGTTATGGTATGTTCACAAAAGGTGTTGAGTTAATCGCAAAATGCTTGGCTCTGGCGAGATTGAACCAGCGCGAGGGGAGCGCCTTATCGCACTGCACCACCGAAGCCCCAGCGCCGCTCTCACTCAACTGCTCGGTAAATCTTCATCGAAGCAATCCACATTTGTTGATAGTTTACCTTATTAAAGTGGGTTTTACTCTACGGCTGGTGCAGTGTAGGATAACCACATCATGTCCAAGTCCAGCCGATTGTCGGAAGTTGGTCTAAGCTAAAGTCTGAGCCTATTACCTTGACAAGGTGAGCAACAGGCAGTTAAGTTTCGACACTCGTTAGCAGATCTAAGCAATGCATCGTTGTTTGCTTGAGCTATCCTCCTGCCTCTGATAACAAAACCCTGGAAAACGTCCACGCACGCCTTTGAGTCAGGAAAGAAGCCTCATCGCTCAGCTCGCCTCAAACTCAAGCTTGTCCGCCCACCAAATTCCATCTCTTTTTTGTTCCCAAATTGAAGTGTCCAACTCTACGCTGTTTCGCTCCCTCGATAGAAAATATCTGGAGTATCGACAAAAGATGTTTTGTTCACTCCTCGTTATAGGCCTGTAGGACTGGACTCCGCCGGAAAACATCTCAACATCCAGTAAACCAAGATATCATTCTTCATTCGGCACTTCTAACCCGTGGCTTTCGAATGAATATGCTCCAGCCTGTGCTAGTTGTTAGAAAAAGTTTGAGATTGAAGGTTCAGATAGAAATTAGTATTACGGGGGGGGGGCCTAATACCCTTTTTAATCGTCGAAGCTTCGACGGTGGGACGTTGATGGCTAGAGCCGCATTTCTGATCTACGGAACACAGGAGGCAGACGTTGCTTTGAGCAGCCTGGTTTCCAGTAACTACCAAGGTGTCACCTAAAACGTCTACTATACTTGTTCCAAATGAAATTTGTTTTGAATATCCGACTATTCGACTGCAGTCGGAAATGACACTTTTTCGAATATTCGACTTTTGAATAAAAAGTCGATCGACTTTTTTTCAGGCTTAAACAGTCGGATACTCATCCGGATATTTGATTCGGAACAAGTATAACGTCTACTGCCATATACTATTCGCCTTTGCAGACGTGACAACCTAATCCTTTCAGAGAGATAACGTCGTGATCAGGGATGTGCGTAATTACGACTAACGTCTAACGAATTTAACGACTAACGGGCTTTTTGGGTGGTACGACTAACGACTAACGTCTAACGAAATGAAAAATATTTTCGTAAGTAATCCCAAGATTCGTTAGAAAATCAATAACATTAACATCGAACTCCAACCCATGGATTACATCAAGATTGATACATATATGTAGTTTCCTGTTGCTTGTTCGAAGTGGGTGTTGCAGAACAAATTAAGTCTTCGGTATTTATTCTTTAGACTGACACTGATTCACAATTCTGGAGCCCGACATTATGACCCCAACCGAACGTTGCGCAAGATCCGGCGAAGCACTTGCGAAACTTCTTGTCGGTCGCGCGACTATATGGTAGGCTCACTGAACTAGTTCCGACACTGATCGACTCCAAACGAAATTTTAACAGAGGGCAATATCATAGGTGATACGAGGACTACGTTACGCATTAGCGATCTGGGGCACTTACTGCTTTTACACCACGATAATCTAATGTTAGTACTGAGCACTTAATACTTCGAGATATGGGATTTCTATAAAGTGATGCTGGGACACCTCAGTGAGTGAAATTTTCATTTGGTTGTTGATTTCTTCCGAGCTTTCCCCCATTATGAAAACAAGCTCCAAACTACGCGCGCGCTCTGCTGGCGACGATGAGCAAAGAACAATTAGTGCAAATTCTGTGCAGTTCTCCGTGTTGTCACCATGGCCTAAATTTTATATAACTTCATATAGCGCGAAACGGCAATTTTTTAAAGAGAACGTAGAGCTCAATGTTTCTTCGTTTTGCCACATTGTTTCTTTTCTCACCGAAAAAAAGGACAAAAACTGATAAAAACACGCCTTCGGGTATTGTATTTCATTCATATTTTAATTTGTTTACAGTTCAATCTAGGTTCTCCAACGAGAATGTTTTGTGTGCTTAATGGCCATGAATGTTCTGGAAAACACACAACTTCATGCCTTCCTTCTTTTTTTATTCACAAGGATTTTTTCTGCCTGAACTCTGCTTATTAGCTAAGCCTAGGCTTTTAACGACTAACGATTAACGACTAACGACTAACGAGGGTTTTGGTCGGTTGAACGACTAACGACTAACGAATTGCAAAATATCTATTACGTACATCCCTGGTCGTGATGCACATATTCAGTGGTACGCGGAAGAGACTAGAGTCTCACAGCGTAGTGACTCTAGCTTGGTTGACTTGTCTTACGGCTAAAAAAACCTATAGCGGAACCTGTGATGAATTATTGTTCGCAATGTGTATGCCAGCTGAACACAACAGAATCCTCTAAAGACAACATTATCTACCGTCCTCTCTGCCCGGCATTCTATTCCTATTAGCACAATCAATTATCGTGTTGCTAGTATGAATAATCCATGTTATTCTCAAAGGCAGTGTTCACGTTGAATCTCTTTTTCTAGTTTTCATTGTGAAACGCTATGCTAGCAGATGCTGGAGGTGAAAAGGTGGAAGAAAGCAGCACAAACGGGCCAGAAATCGATAAATCTGGCCTCGAGGTGAAGATTTCGGTAACCCTGTACGGTGCTAAGCCCGCTCCGCCCCTTGTTCTGACTAGCTTGCGGTGCCGCGGACGTTTTCGATGACAAACCGTCAAGCAACTCCGCTGCGTCCAATCTGATTGATTCGCGCGCAATTCCCCATAAGGGCGCGCTGGCGGAAACTAGCGGGGCGCGTAAACTAGTCCGCGCCCTGAAACTGTACTAAGTTAGATACCGTTATTTTGGCTTATTCTGAGCGTTTTTCTTCGCCGTTTCTTCACTATTCGTTATCTTACGGCCAAAAAACCTAATTTTTGAGTCAAACTTGGATCTGATAATCATCGTGAACACTGCCTTTGACAAAGGTGGACCCACAAGGTCCCAGACTGTTTTTGCTTTTTACATTCGATCGTCATAATATAAATTTGATTCCCAGGGTGGGTGTAAAGTTTTGACGCTGTCTACTTTCTTGTAAAACAGTATACAAAGGAAGCTGCTCTGCCAATTTGTTCCATTCAGTATTTTGAGAAGGCTAATAACCCCGGAAATAGGCGTGAGCGCAGAGGCATGACGCGCAGGCCTTCATAAGGCCAAAATCTTCTATAAGATCAGACATGGCTAATAATTGTAAGGAGAACGAGGAAAATTCAAGCAAACGGCACCCAAAACATTGCGTACATTTTTATGTAAGATTCGAAACAGGTCACATCTCTTAGTTAGCGATTTGCAATCAGAAAGAGGGAGGATCGAGCGCTCAAATAATACGTTCGATCGAAAAAAAACCAGACGAACTGATCAAAAGTTGAGAACTGATGGCGCACGGCTTTCCCAACGGCCTAGAATTGTGTTAGTCCGAAAGTTCTGCACCATAGGTAGATTGATTTATATATTTACATATTTATATGAAATACATCCGCGGATGCGGATGTGACCCTCCTAATAAGAGGTTAACACATTGACAAAAGAAAAATGAGAGAACTGAAGTGCATCAGGGTGTAGACCCACCAGGCAACAGTATGAAACTTGCGCTAAAATTCAATGGTGAACATAAAGTTTTGATACCAGTGGTGGCTCCAACCGCCAGTATGGACCGCAATTCTTAGATAGTTACCCTTTAGCCGCTCGCACCTGAACATGCCACAGTCACATTAAGTAAGCAGCTACTCCCATCAGGAGCAACCGAGTAGCAGTGAGGCGGCGGCACCAAAAAGCGGGTGGCCCAAACAGAGGATTCATTGCCACGTAACATCACCCCGCACCTTGATTTTGTACAGAAAATCTTGAATCCAGTCATGATAGTTTTTCTTTATCATGATAGGTTTTCTCTATCGTCATCGTTTGTAAAACATCAAATTTGCCCTGTGAAGTCTACCGCTGAGTACACTCCAGTAAGAGATCGTGAGATCTTATTCATCTCGTGTGACGTGTCTTCTTCGCCGAATCAGAACCAAACATCTTCAGCTATAGCATCGTGATCATAGAGGGATCCTGCAGAATTTCTTTGACGGTTTTCTTTTTTTCGAAGAATTTGGCTGGAAGTATACGTAATAATTTGGAGCAGCGATAAAAGTAGGAATGTGACAGCCGTGAGTTTCTCGTGAATGGAGTTTGATACTCGAAGCTGCACACCCTTCCTCTGTTTGGTCTAAAAACTCCGTACTTTGAGAGCCTTAGTCTCCGCTCAAGCCTCCAAATCTTATTCAAATGTACTAGATCTAAGGCAGAGCGACGTTCGTTCAACAGTTCCCACCTTAATACCTTGATTCGACTACCGGAAGCTGGCTAATTTGCAGAGCTAACTCGGAAGCAACGTAGGTAGACTATTTTGGTGAATAAACGCTGTGCTTTCTCCAGAGCATCAATGTATCTCTTTTTGTAAGGACTCCAAACGACTACGTTGCTTTCGATGAGAGGTCGCACATAAGTCTTGAACATATGAAATAGGATGAAGTAGTCGAAACATTGCAATTCTTGTAGTCTCTATTGTTTTTGATATATGTGCGTCAAAAGAAAGTTTCTCGTCAACTAGTATTCCCAAGTATTTTACCACACGAACAGCATTGATGGCAGCACCTGGGTGCAAAAAGTAAGGTGTTCTAGGATTGTGGCTCCCCAGATAGGTAATGCATGTTTTGGTCGGAGAAAGTGTGAGTTGCCAGTCTTGCATATAGCTAACCAGTTTCGAGATGGAACTTTGCAAAAGGGCATGTGCCTCGTCTTTGTCTTCTATATCATAGGATAAATACATTTTAACATCGTCAGCAAAAACTTTGACAGTAACATCCGGATGTGTTTTACAAACTGATGGCGGATCAAACAGAAAAATGTTAAAAAGAAGTGGACCAAGAACACTGCCCTGCGGCACTCCACTTCCCACCAAACGATTGGAGAATATCGAATCTTTAACTTTGACACAAAATTGTCGGTCAGTAAGAAAATATTTCAACCAACACCAAGGATTACCTTTTATACCTATGCTACTCAGCTTATGCAACAATTTCGCATGACTTAATGTATCAAATGCCTTGGCAACATCAAAGAAGACGACATCTGTTGCGTGATTCAGTGAGTCATGGTACAGCCACTGATGGACCGAGTCAAGTAGAATGTCGCTAGTGGATGTATTCGCGCAAAATCCATATTGTTCATCAGGGAGGATTCCGAAGCGGGCCAAGAACTCATCTAATCGTTCTTTCACACACTTTTCCATAGTTTTACATGCAGTGCTGGTAATTAAAATGGGCCTGTAGTCGGAAGCTGATGTGGGCTGGGGAATTTTATTGATAGGCGTTACAATAGATTTTTTCCACAGCGATGGAACTATACCAAAACGTAGAGAGATATTAAAGATGTGTGCCAATGGCAGAGATAGTTCTTTAGCACAGGATCGGAAGATAATTTGAGGAATACCGTCGAACGTTTGAGAGCAAGATGATTTCAGTTTTGCAGCGTGCTTAACGACATCATGAGGGAGTATCAAAAAGGAACTGATACCACGTGATACGACTTGTCTGCAACTTGGTAGGGTGCATTGTCAACAGTGAAAATCGAGCTAAAGTAATCGGAAAGCAGCTCAGATTTCTCTAGGTCATTAAACACAGCTTTGCCACTACTGTTTCTAAGCACAGGAAATGTTGGGGGATTTCTTATCCTCGCATTTATATATTGGTAGAGCTTTCTGGAATTAAGTGACGATAATAGAAGTTTTTCTCTATTCTTGGTGTACTTTAGGCTGAGTTTAGTCAACTTCGCGGAAATAGAATCATATTTTTCTTTAACACCAACACGATGAATGCGGTGAAACAGAAAATCCTTATGACGCATCAACCTTGTAATATACTCGGGAAATTTTTTACTGTTTGGTTGTCTAGAGGAGACAGGCACATATTTGCATATTAGATAAACAAGCATATCACAAAATCTCTTGTATAAATCATCGACGTCAACAAAATTTGCAAACAATTGCTCCCAATCTATATTATTCAAATGCAGTTTAAAAGATGCAAAATCAGTGTTTTTGAAGTCAAAAAATAGTTGAGATAAACAAGAGGGGCATGATAACATACGTAACGAGAAGGCTATTATGGCATGGTCTGAATTCGCCAATGGGCTCATTACGTCTGGTCTACCAACTAGCTCATTATTATCTGTGAGCACCAGATCAATGATATTTGGTCCATGGGTGGGGGATTTAACATGTTGAGTAAGACCATGAGAAACAAATAACTCATTGTACTTTTGCGAGGGGGGTGATTTCGCGACAGGGTTATTCATCCAAACTACATATATCGAGGTTGAAATCGCCAACGAGAACAACAGGATGATTGGAGTCGTGAATAGACAGGTTAAGGAAATCAATGAGACTTTCGCAATGGTCCGTTTTCATATTTGGCGGCCTATAACAATTAATAACTCCTCAGGCAAACTAGGGATCGGAGCGCCGTAGAATACGTCAGATATGGATCGTGCGCGCGGACAGCCGGTGCAGCTGCCGAAAATGTCAGCGCTGGCTTTTAGCAGGCAGGCTGTACAAGCGCCGACCTTCTGCCGTCAGCATTATCGACATGTTCGAGCGCATGAAATCACGTCATTGATCAACTTTCCATTCGACTCCTGTCAACTCGACAACGCGTGCTCTTTCTCCTTCACTGTCCTCTCGTGCATTTACTCTTCAGTTGTTCGCTTTTTTCGCTTGTATAATGTTCCAGTCTGTCTTCGGGTACTAATCCCGTTATTGAACTTCGCTTTGCTCTTAGTGAGCATTTTTGGTGGTTTTTGAACAACTGTTGAACGAGACCCTTCACCTGAACTCAGAAATCTTTTGAAAACCTAGCACTCGACCTCAGGTTTGCTTCCGGCAACGATTCGAAGCCCACGACCACTCACAAAAATTCAAATTCATAAAAGGAATATCTAATGCGCAAAACGTTAGAGAAATATAAATTTTCGAATGGCTGATTGCCTTTAGCTGACACGTACTCTCGATGAGAACACAAAATAGATGAGATCGGAGCTATAGAGTAGCCGAAAATTTTCAGAACGATAAAATTATTGAATCCGAAGAGGGCTAGTTGTCGACTGTGTCGCGGTCTCGCAGTGCTGTGCAAGACGACATCTTCCAGCTGACGCTAAATAGCGGGCAGATTGCAAAAAAATGTGGATTGGTCGAGACACAGGTGCGAAACTGTCGCGCGAAGTAGATCCCACTAGCTTCATCGCGCGCATTGGCTGACAGTGCTGGGCGCGATCTATCGCTGTACTGGGCACGGCGGATTGAGCCAGTCCTTCCACCGCATCCCGACGCCACGACGCAACTATGCACTGGGCCTAAGTAGCACGCTCGGAAGCAACGATATCAGTACCTTATTAATGATATCTCGGCGCGTACGCAACGTACCCTATATTTCGAAGCCAAATTTTCTCTGTTCCCTCATGTGTTTGTGCGGGGCGAGGATAGACAGTGAGGTAATGAGGGGTTAAGGAGACGCAGCATGAGGATAGTGAGGGGTTAAGGAGACGCTGCAAGACGCGCAATGAACGGAAATAAATTATACTTCGAAAAAGAGAGGATCTGGCTTCCTACAAAAGGAACACATACGATACACCATCACTATTTATGTGAGGATACTGGCAGTTTTCGAGTTTTTGATTCATTCGTATATTTAACTTATGTGGTTTTTTGAATATGCGGTCAATTCTGGAAGAGGGCAATTGAATATTCAGCCATTTAACAAATGTTCAAGTATTCGTAAATAATATGGAATTGATTCGAATATTTGTATGAATTTTCCGTATGTCCTGTCGAATCCCCTAAAGGGCAGCGTTTCAATTTTATTCCATTCGTTCAAGAAAAATCTGGCGTGCCCCATTTGACCTTGAACATTCATTCAATTTTTTTGATAAACGAGATATTCGATAACATCATTCATTCAAAAATTTCAAAGACGTCTTGTTTGAACGTATTCTTACCTTCAGTAAATTTAGAAAGGCTATCTTCGAGAAATACACATATTCGGGAACATTCAAAAGAATATATCCAAATTATTCGTTTAATCGAGATATTTTAAATTACGATTATCGGACAGTTCCTTTGTGACTTTGCCACTTTCACAGTGCACAATATGCCAAAACGTTCTCTTCTGCTCTGTTGCCGGACTTATTCGCACCAGATTTGGTTTTGAACTGGCCATGCGCGCAACCGCTTTTTCGAAATCTAAGTTCAGAGTGAACGTAGAAATTAGCTCCAATTGGCATTGAAAAGAGCGCAAAAAGTTGGTGTTGTCCCTCAAAAATGGTTTGAAATGGTTCGCTGGTTCTCGAGAAAATCTTATAAAGCCGCTCGATTTTGGTGTGAAGCTCCTTTTTTTCAGTTGGCGTCCACGATCTTGTGGGTACACTTAAAATTGAGCTAGGAAGCTCATTTTCGGAAAGGAGGCTGGAAATGGATGCAGGTCGCTCCTATTCCAATTTGAAGTTGATACCTTAAATTTTAAGGGTACTTCAAAATCGAGGGTTTACATACTAAATTAGCCGTGGAGCGCGAAAACTGATGGGGCATGTTACGGCTGTGGAGAGCAGAATATGTGGGTGGATCTGCAGCCAATTAACATAGGTCATTGGGGGTAAGTAATAAAGCTGTTAGATTTCGTACTCATGACACTTCATCGGTCGATAATCAATAATATCGATTTTCGCTCATATTGCACAAATTGCGACGAGGAATGGTAATTGTTGATGGGTATGGATCTCTTGGTTTCGGAATTTTACTTATCAAACATTATCGATTAATGCCAATCAATAATGTCGTGTTGCACAAACTGTCGCAATGAGTGTTGATTGTTGATGGTCTAAGAACCTTGCTTGGGAAATTCTCCTCATCATGCATGTACTCATACGGCGATATCGTCTGTTAGATGTTTCATCTCTCCAAAATGGAACTCGTTGCGGGAAATTCATGTCAGGAAGGGAACCTTTAGGAAAAATATGTGAAATTCCCGAAAATTTAGCTTCCTGGCAAAAGTAGCGATTTGGTAATGTCAAAAAAAGTTTCAAAATGTCTTGAAATATCTTAAAAATAAATTGGCGTAACATAGCCTGAAGTAGTAAAAAAGCTAGCAAATCAAGTGAAATAACTAAAAATACGATTTGACGGTCAATAATAAACTAACTAGCGATAAGTAAAGACAGAGGGATCAGATTTTACAAGCTTCTCCGTTAAACTGATCAACGCAAAATCAAGCGTGCAACGGAAACATGAAGTCATTTTGAAATCTGTAATAAGGGAATCAGAATATGTAGGTCAAGCTAGTTGAACACAACGCTCCATTCCATATCGCGCTTGATTTCGCTTCGATAAGTTTAACGGAGAAGCTTGCGAAATCTGATTCCTCTGTCTTTACTAATCGTTACTTAGTTTATTATTGACCGCCAAATCGTATTTTTAGTTATTTCACTTCATTTCCTAGCTTTTTTTACTACTTCAGGCTATTTTACGCCAAATCATGTCTAAGGTATTTCAAGATATTTTTGAAACTTTTTTTGACAGTACCAAATCGTTACTTTTGCCAGGAAGCTAAATTTCCAGAAATCCCGCTTTACGCGAGATTCCTTCTGATGCGAGATTCGGCTTTGTTGAGCGTTTTCCAAATCCATTTACAACAATTTCACCACATTCTAGTGATTACGTTGTCTGCATATTAATACCAACAAGGGCCAAGTCAGCCATTTTGAAAAAATTTATTCGAAAGCCGGACCCAATAAAACAAATTGCACCGCTTTTTACACAAATTTATAATTTGCCAACGGCACAAAATTTTCACAGAAGTCTAGAAGTTTTTCTTCCCAAAGTATTCCATGTTTAGGGCCCGATATCGTGAGATCTTTATCACCGGTGAGGCTGCTTCCCTACTCCCTAGTCTGTTTAGAGCTTCAGCCGCTTACCTCTGCTGGAGAAAGACGGTGTGTGAATGTGACACAACGCTCTTTATTTCTTTTATACACTACCTTTTATCAATTGGGTATCATCAATTTTAAAATTTTGTGGCTTGCGGCGAGCCAATATCCGCGCTGCGTGTGCGTCGCACCCAGCATGGTTCGCCGCTGGCCGGCACTCTCCAAATGTGGGGCGCCGGCCGTCGTTCTCGGCATAGAGGTTCGCCGGCCATCGCTCTGAGTACCGTGAGAACCGTGAAGTTGCTTACCGTGAGAATTTTGTGCCGTTGGCAATTTATAATCGTCTGCATTTTACTACAAGCCAATGCCTTAATCTTTTTTTGCGAGCCCATCTTTCAAAAATCCTTTTGTGAAGTTTAGACTAATTCGCCTTACACTTCGGAAGTGCACGCCATCGCACAACTTACCAACCAGCAAGTAACTGTAGAACATGAAGTTCTAACACTGAAGGTGAGGTGAAGCTTTCTCCAGTTCTTTCACCTAATATGAAGACCATTTTATGATTCGTAAGGTGAATGCAAAAAATTCCCTAATCTTTCCAATGAGTTAGAACCCCTGGGTAGGTGGAAACTGAAAGTGGGTGTGTTTTTTTCAATCCCTCCACCATCGGAACTAGCTCCGGATTTTTCTTTCCAGCAGTGTTCAGAAAATCTTGGAATTTAGGATTATTTGCTAACCCGATTACTCGGTCTCTTGGAAGAGCTGAATTGACGATTTAGAGCTGAAATGACGAAGAAATTCTGAAGTGCGCGCCAGAATAACATAAAAAGCTGTTCTCTCACCCCATTACTCTCAGAGGAACGGTTTGTTGTGGAAACGAAATCTCTTGTGAGCCCGCCCTTTAAAATCTCCTCCTCCCTGTTGCTCCGTTCTCTCCTTCGAATCCTAACTAATACAGTTTTGCACGACATATTCTTCCATCCTCAATTGTCCCCACTATTTACCGGTCACAACCATCGAGAACTCTATCATTCTACCGAACAGGCCAAAATGTGCCGGGCCAAAATCAGGCATTTGTTGCGCTTTTGCCGCTGCTTCGTAATTTTGGTAACGTTGTGAGGCCTACGCACTGTTTTGGGAGGGAAACTTCAAAACACAATTCATCGTTGAAAGGGCTTTTGAGCGATAATGAGAACATCCTGTGAGTCAACTGTTGTAAATATTTTATGTCTTTTCGAAAAAACGGGAACCCTTTGAATTCTTTATGTCAATTTCTCCATCTATAGCACAGGAGGGATTATTACTACCACATGTTCTGAATTTTTTTCAGAAGCGCGAATTCAGTAATGGTTTAACAACGTCGAATATAACACGAAGAGAATGTTATACACCGGCACCTGCGGCATTTGCTGTGATTAGGTCTCAAATCGCCTAAAATCATCGTAGTCCGCGGTTATTTTTATGTCAATGTTGTTGTTTATACGTCGATGAGTGAGATAAAAATTTTTGAGCATTCGTCGTTTGTTATCACATTGTGGAGTTCTACCACATGAATAGAGGCTCCGAATGTTGCCGTAGGAATAAAAGGCTCGGAGCCGACGTCGACGGTGGTAACAGAAGCACCTGAAAAGCAGGGCACAGAAGGCGGTTACAGGGGCTCTTTAAAATAGCTGGAACAGGGGCTGCGAAGGCGGTTGCAGGGGCACCTTAAAAGGGCTGGAGCAGAGGCGCCGAAGGCGGTTGCAGGGGCACCTTAAAAGGGCTGGAGCAGAGGCACCGAACACGGCTGCAGGGGCACTTTAAAAGAGCCGGAGCAGGGGCACCGAACACGGCTGCAGGGGGGCTTTGAAAGGCCGGAGCAGAGGCGCCAAAGGCAGTTGCAGGGGCACCTCAAAAGGGCTGGAGCAGAGGCACCGACCACGGCTGCAAGGGGGCTTTGGAAAGGGCTTAATCCTCACAGACGCCTCGGTCATCGGGACTCACGCGTAAAATAAAATGCGTGTGGTGCAGGCGGACACAACACACGCGCCTTTACGCGCAATTCGCTAAAATTCATCGACTCACCGTTTCTCGGATTTACGTTCGTTAGAGTCCGAATTCAGATCAGAAAGAGCTTTGCGGCCAGTTCTTCTTGCAGAAGATCGTTTTAAACACAAAAACCAGTTGTCTTGTAAATACACTCAAGTAATACAACTGGAATAGTTCATTTTTTCATGTGGTACGGAATCCACTTATCATATATTCACTTGTGATATATTCTTTATACTTTTTAAAGTCATTTTTCAATATTTTTTGATATTGATGATGACCAAAGTGGGATATATAGCCTTTAGAGGCACAAAGCTGAGAAACTCATGTGATCTGGTGGACAATAACACTGTGATAAGGAATTTGTGATACGAAACCGATGTACTGTCATTCGCGTTAGAGGGTTAAGAACATATGCTGAATCATTTACTTCCTTCCTCGTCTGTGTGAGCTTCCCCACAGCGCCTGGCGAGGTCAGAGTAATGATGGAACGTTTCCTGACATTCAGGGCAGACAACATTCAAGACTGCATCATTGACCTGATGATCATGCTGAACCCGTTGATGATAAAAAGTGGAATACGTTTCTTAGACGCTTTTTGTACCCCGTATTGATATAGTTGAACGCTGAACCGAAAATCCGTACAAGTCCAAAACGCTATCAGTCTGCAGAAGGTTCGGAAAATGTGCTTTCACCCAAACTTTGCTTAGGGGGGTGTGTTTCGGGCGCTAAACACTATTATAAGATCCTTTTCCGGATTTTCGTAAAAGTAATGCGCTTTTGGAGTATAGATTATGTACTAAAATCAGAAAAAACGCCTTGTGCAAGTGGAAAACGCTTTCACTCTGTGCAAAGTTCGGAAAACACGTTCTCATCTGAACTTTGATCAGGCGGTTATTCTGGGCGCTGGACACGATTATGAGGTCAGATTCCGAATTTTTCAAAGACTAAAGCGCGTTTCGTAACGTCCAGCAGGTGCGGAACTGGCGAAAAAGGGCTACACGAATTCTTAACTGGTTCATACGTCTAAAGAAGGATGCTTTCACGCTCCACTTTTGATACCTCTTGGCTTTGTAACCGTGGAACTTGCAGTAATCAGAATGTTTCAGGGAGAGGGTTTTTGCAATTTCGTCATTTTAAGGGGTTAAGAATCTGATGATTTGAAGAACACACTTCAAGACTCCCAAACAGCTTTGAACTTGACCGAATTCCTCTGATTACCTAGTAAAAATAAAATCGAATTTTTACCGAAAGTTTGCCTTTTCAAGCGAAATTTTCGGCAAACGGCAACGGCAAACGCCAGTGGCCGGCGAACGGCAAACGGCAATTGCCGCACTCCCCTGGTGAAAAACCAAAACAGAGGCACAGATTCAGACGATGGCATCCTGCTCCCCTGCCATCAACAATGGAGACTGGACAATTAGGTGTTGAATACATAGGATGCCAAACGCGGCTACATTAGATAAGCAAAACGGTTGCAAAAAAAAGGATTACACGGATGGCAACGCGGATCGAGGTTCTGAGGAAAACTGGAAAAGACTCGTGGTGAGCTTGTTTAGGAACTTCCTGGAGAACTTGTCTGGTGCCTTAGAGTACCAGGTTATTTTTGCGGTGGCCTACCGCACTCTTGTAATCTCCAAGTACCGAGCGGTACACATTGCCAAGGTTAAATAAAGTGGTGATACTAATTGCATTGCCACATCGCCGACCGCTTATGTTAAGTAGGTAAACTCTCGAGGGAATACTGAAAATTATTGTTCTTGTTATGAATTACATATATACACCGCTCGGTATTTCTCATTGAGTCCACATTCATACGAAAATCTGAAAGAAAACTCTGGGTGATCGTGATTGAAAAAGAATTATAGTCGATGTTTCAATTTTTTACGCTTTTTTACGATTAACGTTCCAGAAGTAGAACAGCTGTGAAGAGTGGAATGGTATGTGACGTCTGTTATCAATGAAAAAGGCCCAGTACGAAGAACTGAAAACTCAAAAAACTGGCGCATTATGCCCGGAAACCCAAAGAAAACTTTTGTGCTGGAAAGAAGTGATGGGAACGGTAGCTAAGCAAACAGGGAAAATCAGCTTCGTAATGTAAAGAGAAGAGTTACGGTGAAAATCTCAATCCTTTAAACACAGTGCTTTTATTCAAAGGAGTTATTTTGCCGTAGTCATATACGTATGTTAATGCACTGTCGCGTATTCATCGCATAATTAAGGCTTTATCCATGCTTTGAAAAAAATCTGTTTTTCTGTTTTTTTATTTGCGCGTAAAGGGGCGTGTGTTGTGTGCGCCTGCACCACCCGCATTTTACTTTACGCGTGAGTCCCGATGACCGAGGCGTCTGCGAGGACTAAGCCCTTTGAAAGGGCTGGAGCAGGGGGAACGACTCCGCCCACTTTGGCTGTCGGAGCCCACGTCCTCGACCGCTCCGACGGCCGTCGGACTGGGTTCCGAGGGTGGGTGCTGTTTTGCACAGGTTGTCAGCAAGCGCGCGCGCAGTGGCCGCCATAAAATTCTTGACAGCTGACCTCCAAGTATACTGTAGGTTGGCGAAACTCATCAGATCGCGCGTTTTTTGAAGCGGAAAAGCTGGAATTCTGTCATGTCAGCGTGAAAGTCCTGATTGTAGACCATCTTAACACTAATCAGGCACTGATAGCTTATCACATCAACTGATAATGGGGAAACTGCACGATTTCAAGCATTTTGAGCGGGAGAACCGGGCATCAAATTACGTTAACACGGAAATGGCCAAATGAATCGTTTTCAACACATTTAAAGAACTGATACCTTATCAAATCGCACTGATAAGGTCATAATTCCGCGATTTTCATTTTTTTACCTCACAGAAGCGGGAAAATGTTCCTGGTTACCTTGACGCCGCAAAATGGACCTTTCTAAACACAAATAAGAAATTGATACCTTATCAAATAGCACTGATAAGTTCATAACTCTACGATTGCCAGCTTTTCACATTTGAGGAGCTAGAAACTGCTCCTGATTGCGTGGCACCCGCAAAATAGACTCCGTTCAACACGGAAAAGAATTTTTGTTTTTCCCCGAAAAAATGTCTGATCCGAAGGCAGAGAATTGGTGTCGAGAGCCTGGTCAATGGGTACTTCGCGAATTTCGTTAACCGAGTTGTTTTGTTGACTGGTGGAAGGCTCTGAATTAGGAGAATTCAGCTGGTATAGGTGTGAGCATTTATCTACACTATAATTCACCCACCTTCTGAAAAATCTGTCCCTTCTAATATAGCAGCTACTGAGAATGACTGAAGACCGGATATGAGAACATTAACTAAATTCGTCGGAATGCCCTCTATACCAAAAATCTACCTCGTCGTGTAGGAGTGCTAGGTTGTGGTATTGTAGAAGGATATGGTGTGACAAGAGGAAACGTATCTGTGGATGTATAAAGTCCGGGAGAATGGGCACCATCTTAAAAGAAAGGGAAAACTGACCATGCATGATGTATGTAAGAGATCTCAAGATTTAAAGGTAGGTAAAAGGTTGCTTCATTTATCCCTAATTTCTTTAGAGAATCGAAGCGAGAAAGAGCACGAAATCAGTATTTTGTTAGAATTAGAAACCTCAGTATTGCATCTTTTTTTTGAAAAATCATTTTGTAATACGAAGTCAGAAATTGATTTTCACCAGAGAATTCAATGCCAAGACATTGATGAATGCCATAGAAAAAAAATTAAGAAAAACATTGGAAATAAAATTTCAGAAATTCTAACTTGAAAATCGGGGAAAAATAGAACGCTCATATTCCATAGCTTTGAATTTTATAGTTTTGAAACGACTTCCGAACAAAATCATGCGCTCCACATGAAATTCATCGAAACCGATGAAGATTTCAGCATGGAAAGGGATTTGGCATAGATTGTGAGTAACCCATCATCTACGCTTTACCCAAGCTACATAAGGATCCTATAAAATTCAGATTTATCACGGGAGCAAGAAACAGCAAAATGAAACCATTACCAGTAGAGCTACACAAAAATCTCTCGTTTCTGAGGACACATTTCATTAATTACACCAATGTGAGTTACCAAAAGAAGGGAGGACGCAAGACCTATTGATCTATCTCCAACATTAATTTAGCAGCTGAATTGTGTGGATTGAATACCGATGGGGTCCAAGTCTATTCTGCTTATTTTACGCATATGTTAACTAGCCTTCCACACAGTTTTATTCTGTACAACATGAAAGAGTTTTTGAAAATTTTCTTCAAAAATGCTAATAAAAAAGGGATGGTTACCAGTGGATACAGAGTATTTTATCGAGATTCTGAGCTAGATAAAGGCGGTTACAGGTATTATACCATCACAGACTTGATATATCACGTCGACTATCTTTTACGCAACAGTTACTGTCGTTTCGGAGAAATTGTGCTTCAACAGATGAAAGGAGTTTCTCAGGGAGGTAACTTCAGCTCATTGTTAGCCGATATAATAGTTTTCATGTCGGAGTACAGGTACTCTATTAGCGCGAAAATTGAAAATAACGTACTTTTCAAACCTTTTAGATATATGGATGACTTGCTCATAGTACATAATACAGATGAAACATTTGTGGATAGTCGAATTTCACTAATATGCAAGAATGTATTGGAACTCAAAAAGACACGCAATAATCCCTGTAAATGCAATTATTTAGATATTAGTATAGAAATAATTAATTATAGAATACACACAAAAATTATATAATAAGATAAATAATTAGAAAAATGGCAATTATTTCATCGTCCGTACTTTGTTATATATTTCTTCTTATACACATGAACTTTACATACGTCTTAGTGTAATTTAATGGTGTACACGTGTATTTTGTCATGTAATTAGTGACATGTACGCCGCATCCACCTCGTGAGGCGTTAGACTCTGAGAGAACTGGCCGCCGTAGTACCGCAATCGGGCCGGCGTCCCCATAGTTCCGCAGTCGTACCGCAATGACGATGCAGTGTGCTCGCACTTGTGTCAAATACTGCAATAGCGCCGCAATGATTGCGGTACTATTGCCGGAGCTACTGCGGCAAAATCACAGTGCCGCTGAAGCCAGCCATGCCATTTATCGATCCACTCAACCCGGCTTGCCACGTTTCTCATCCACTCGTCTTCGTCTTTCAGTTCTTTTGGAACAAAAGCGTGTCTCTTGCTTTTCTCAAAATTCATTTCCTCTCTTAGGGAAACACTGATGCATTCATCCTCTTCAGTCCTATAAGCGTTGATGTTGACGAAGTTTTGAATCATTTTTGCGTGAAAGTTTAGAATCATTTCTTGATTTTAAGAAGCTTTTGAGTTTCGAGTTTTTGAGTTTTTGAGCACATTCGACCACATTTACCTGAATTCGCGAACTTGAATTCCATAATATGCACATTCTGTACTGAGCCGAGGTCCCATAGTTCTCTCGCGTGTGCTTCCAGGGATAAGCGGATTTTTTTCAAAACTTTTTAGAGGCTGTGTCCTCTATAGAAAGCCGTATTCTAGTTTTCTATGTTTCTCAGTGGGCAAGTTCTCGATGTAGAGGATTATTGGGAAACGTCTCTATAGAACTTCTGAAAGCCGAATAAAAAAGTTCTTTAAAAAAAAAACCATTTATTATTTATTTACGCCTGTTGGTGTGTACTGCGCACTGCAGACAAAACGTCAAACCAAACGTCGCAAATTGTTTTGAGCTTTGAAATTTTTAGGTAAGTGACTTTGCTTTCTGTTTCGTATACCAGAAACTCTTGAAAATTTAAGAAAGTTGAATGCTCATGTTTAGATCTTACAATTTCCAGGAATAAAGAGTATGGCACTAGAAACTATGGACAACTTCCATATGGCTTGGGCGGGGTGATCCAATGGGTCGACTGGTTCACGAGATTTTCACACAATTCCTGACCGTTTTTCGAGTTACTTCCATCCCCACTATTCTCAGAAGGACCCAAAGTTTACTTTCCTGCGAAAAACGGGCAATTTTCTCATCATGAGCACTGCCTTTAAATCGGATTTTGAAAAACGAATGACCATCTCAACAGCAAAGTTTACAAAGCGTAGGTCGGATCTGCGGAAACGAAACGTATGTCAGTATCTCTTGTCTATAGTAAAACTTTGCAGTACCACGCCCCAAGCTGCTGGTTCCAAGAAGTTCATTCATTCATTGAGTACGTCGTATAAGACAGACGCTAGAAAAAGTCGCAAAAAATTCAGAAAACTTCGAATTACAAGCATATCTAAAACTTCAGTAAAATTTTAGCGATTCCCCGTTTAAATGACATCGTGGACCTGGCAGTGAGGGTGGCTTTCCCCACGCGCAGATACGCTGACCCCGCTGAGCTATGAGCTTTGCTAAAATTTCACGATAAGGTAAGGGTATCATTAGGAGTTATTTGGGATGTTTTGAAAAAGAAATCGGATTTGCTCAAAACTTGTATGTAAGGGTATTCTAGGTTGCTGAAAACGAATCTGGGGTCTGTTTGTCGAAATGCTAGAAATACACCTCCTATTAGAAGTACACCTGTCATAGAGGTGCACCAAAAAGACGGGTCTCTGAGAATTAGAAGTACACCCTCTATTTGAAGTACACCTCTAATCGAAGTACAATACCGTCGCTATCCAATGGAAAAATGGGCAAAGTGGGCAACTAAAGCGTCTTTCGACCCCAACACTCCTCAAAGTGCTCCGTTTTTAATCTCGAAAGGACCGAAATGTTCAATGAAAACGCTTTTTTAATATGGAGTTAGTTATGAATTTGATACGGTTATCACAAGATAATGAGCCCATTCGATTAAAAACAACCGCACGCGATCTCTAGCATGGTCAAAATGAAAATGTATTCCGCCTTAAAAAATAATGTTGCTCTCAAATTTCGCAAAATATTATCACACTATCGGCTAGATCACGACATGCTGTACATTTCAGCGTCTTCGATATTGAAAACAGAGCACTTTGAGGTGAGTTGTGGTCGAAAGACGGTTTAGTTGCCCACTTTGCAAATTTCGCCCATTTTTTCCCTTGGATAGCGGCGGTATTGTACATCTAAAATAGAGGCCTGAGGATTAGAAGTGCATGTACCTTTAAAATAGAAAATCCGGTATATTAATTAGGTGTTGCAAGTGAAAGGTTTACTCTTCTTTGGTTGCTGACCCCCCCCAAGTTCCCTTCATTAAGTTGAATATTCACTCCACTTGGATGATGCCCAAATCTATTCACTCTCTGCTCTCTTACCAGAGATTTCCTCGCTTTCAGACGACACCCACTGATTACTTAAGCCTGTCCGAATGAGACTCTCCACCCACGCGGTCAGCCTGCACAACGAGCACACATCAAACCTAGTGCATACTTCCCGTGTTGCGCGATCGCGACTGTGCATACTTTCGGTCGATATAGATGACAAGCAATATCGACTTTCGGTCGATATAGATGACAAGCATTAGGTGGCGTCGCTCGTGGCGATAAGTATGCACTAGGCCTCACGAAAGCATTTTCCAGACGAGCTGACCGACGACTGAGATACAGTTAACTGGAATATTGTTCCCAATTTGTCTGATATTCGTGGTAATCTATTCACGAATCCGAAAAAACCTTCGCGGCGGCCGGTCAACACGCCCACCGGCCGCGTGGGCGAGCAGTCTCATTCGGATAGACCTGAATTACCCTGTGGAAGTAGTAAAAATTTTATTAATTGTGCTGTGACAAAAAAAATGAGTGCAATCGTTCTATAACAAAAGAAAATAGACTTTCAAAATAGCAACAAGTTCAGCGGAGAAGAGATATGTAGGGACAAATAGCTGCATGTAGTACCATGTAGCTGTGCTTTCTCGTGAACTATAGTGCCAACGTAACTACATAGCACGTATTCGTGGTTTAGACAGCCGATTCTTTGGCTTCCAGTGTGTGGATAATGCTACTGAAAGTGAATTAAATCTATGGGCCACGGGAAAATATTTTATTCAGTAGAAATTGTGTATGAATCAAGAAGACGCGGTCAATATTGACTTGGTGATTGCAGAAATGGCTTGGAAACAAAATTATAGGCTTAGCAGGAGCGCCAAAGCTGAGACGAAGGCGCTATTGCGGTACGATTGCGGGTCTATTGCGGCAAGGTCGTGGCTCCCCGCATTCGTCCCGCAATCGTACCGCAATAGTGCCTCTGCGGTGCCGGGCGGTTCTCTCAGAGGACGAGGCACACAGCACCTGGAACCTTGGGCGATAGGTCAGCACTCGATGACCGCTATGCAGCGGTCGGAGTTCAATTATGTCATTGTCCATAGTTGATGTATATTCTTAAACATATGAACTGCACATACGTGTTTATCAAAATTGCACAAGGCAAAACATTGTTTTTGAATTTTATAAGCGTTTTGTTCTGTGGTAAGTGTCAAGAATTGAACGAAGAAAATCTCGGAAAACCTCCAAAATGACCAATTTTCAAATTCGCAGATGTGAATGGATTTTCAAATTTTTATAAAACTTCACGAAATCAACTAAGGAAATTCGGGAAAACCTTCAAATAGAAATTCTCAAATTTTCAAAATTTGCAGATGTGGGAAGCACTATTTTCAGTTTTGAAAAATCTATGAATTTGACGTTGGGAATCCGGGAAATCCTCCGAATCGCACACCTCCATAAACGTTTCGAATCTGCAGAAAAGCTAAGAAAAGTTAAGCAAATTCTTAGAAAATGTAGGAAACGAACTCTCTGGAGCATTTTTTGAATATTTTAGGAGAAAGTAGTACACCTGATTCTTTATCACGCCCGAGAATGCCATGTTAAAATATTTGAGCAAAAATGTCACGACACATTGAAAGACTCTATAGTGCTCTCAGTAAAAATGAAGATGGAGTTCGAAATTTTCTAATCGTCCTATCAGTGCTTACAATTAGTCAAAGATTCTTTTTATTGTACATAGAAGAGTCAAAGCTTCTCTGGCCTGAAGTGTTAGAAATGAGGAGCGGAATTCTAAGAAAGGAATATTTTCGCATTTCTCGTGATAACAGGAAGAGACTGATCATTTTCGTGCCGAAAACTGAAAATCGAGTAGTCATTATCACATCAGCCGAATATGATAAGGTAGTGCCTACGGGTGTTTTGAAGAATCACTGCAATGTCCGTGGTGACACAAGTTGAACCCCGGTTCTCCGTCTAAAATACCTTGAAATCGTGGAGTTTTCACCTTATCAGCTTGCTCTGATAAGCTATCAGTTTCTTTGCGAGTTGAACGGAGTCTATTTTGCGGCTTCCAGGTTATCAGGAGCAATCTGCCTCCACTGGTGTGAAAACCTGACAGTCGTAGGGTTATGACATTAACAGTATGATTTGATAAGGTATCAGTATCTGAATTATGTTGCATAAGATTAGTCTTGTTATGCCCAGTATATCATGAGCAAACTCCAGCTGTTACGGGCTCGAAGCCTGAAAATCTCAGAATTATGACCTTATCAGTGCGATTTTATGAGGTATCAGTTCCTTATTTGTGTAAAAAAGGATGAATTGGGCAACATCCGTGTTAAAGTAAGTTGAGCCCCAGTTCTCCGACTCAAAATGCTTGAAATCGTGTAGTTTTTCTCTTATCAGCTAATTCTGATAAGCTATCAAATTCTTTTCCGTGTTGAACGGAGTCTATTTTGCGGGTGCCACGCAATCAGGAGCAATTTCTAGCTCTTCAGATGTGAAAAGCTGGCAATCGTAGAGTTATGACCTTATCAGTCCGATTTGATAAGGTATCAGTACCTAAATTGTATTGAACAAGATTAGTTTAGCTGTGCCCAGCACATCAGGAGCAATTTCCCGCTCCTCTGAGGTGAAAACATGAAAATCGCAGAATTATGACCTTATCAGTGCGATTTGATAAGGTATCAGTTCTTTAAATGTGTTGAAAACGATTCATTTGGCAATTTCCGTGTTGACATAATTTGATGCCCGGTTCTCCGGCTCAAAATGCTTGAAATCGTGCAGTTTCCCCATTATCAGTTGATGTGATAAGCTATCAGTGCCTGATTAGTGTTAAGATGGTCTTCAATCAGGACTTTCACGCTGACATGACAGAATTCCAGCTTTTCCGCCTCAAAAACGCGCGATCTGATGAGTTTCGCCAACCTACAGTATACTTGGAGGTCAGCTGTCAATAATTTTATGGCGGCCACTGCGCGCGCTTGCTGACAACCTGTGCAAAACAGCCCCCCACCGGTTTCCGATCCCCAGTTTTGCCTGAGTCGGTACTCAAATGGTCCATGGAATATATCTATACTCATGCAAGCAGCGCCGTACTTGTTGCATGTCCTCGTGCTCTTTGTGAAGCTTATAGAATCTCGTATTATGAATGCGATACCTCCACCCCTACCGTTTCTGTCTTCCCTCACAACTACATATGGTAAACCAGAAATAATGAGACCATCGCTGACGGAGCTGTCTAGCCAGGTTTCTCGAAGGCAGATCAAGTGTGACTTATGGTTAGAGATGAATAATAAAAAAACACAGCTTTTTTTTCAAACTGCGGCAGTTAAGAGAAAAGCATATCATTCTAGCCGTTTGCGTGGGATAGGGCGGTTGAACTAGTTTAAAGAAGATTGTGTCGACGCCGACGATTTTGAAGGCGACGATACAGCCGAAATCGCTTGGCAGTAAACCTCATTGCCCGAGCTGAGATACACCACCGAACTCTATGGGCACTTTTCTTTACGCTTTGAACTAATCTAGCACTGGGGTTCATGGACCATGGCAGATGCAGCTTAAGCTGGCGGCTGCTCGTGAACTCACCCTGATATTGCTGCTGGGTATAAATTTTCTGTCCAGAGGAATTTTTGTGCCGTTCGCCACATCAAAAAGACAATCAATCCCCTGATTGACTGAATTTCCCTCGTCCGACTGTAATCTTCCAACCAAGTGTGGTGTACCTTTGAAATATCAACTCTTCCTCCATCTAACAGCGCTTACCACTAATAGGAAAACTTGACCTGCTTCTGCACTTTGAATGAGAACGAAGGAATTTTGAGCTCCAAAAAACAAAAGTTCCTCCTTGCCTTTCCTCTACATATCGAGGATATTCAAGTGTATGGCACATTTTTCCCAATAAGTGCTAAATTCCGGCTCCAGAAACGGGTAGGCGAAAAACCCTCGATGAGGAGAGAATTTCGCATTTTGGGGAAAATTGAGGAAAATGGCAATTTTCTATCAAATCTTCACTTTACAACGACGCTGAAGCATCATATCAATGTTAAGTATTAGGTTCTTACCTAATGACGCTTATTTTTTCACTTATCGACAATTTCTTCAGAAATTAATTTTTTATATCAACTTAATTTCACGAAAAATTATGGATAATTGACAAATCCAATTATTATTGGGCAAGACATTGTTCTCAATACCTAGCTATGAAGCGGAGTGCACAAAAGGCATTGCATAATGAGGATATGGTGAAAGCATGCCATCTTTAAAAAATTGCTAGAGATCCAAGAAATTCCGCATCACTGAGGAATTTTTGAAATTTTCTGGGTTTTTTTTTTAGAATTTCTGATTTCTGCAATCTAGTATTTACGGGTACAAATGTTTAATAGAGCTTGGAATAACCCTGACAAGTAGAAAGAAGAAAAACGAGGGACATTTAAGGATTTCCCAAGCCACAAAAACACCTCTACGTTTTGAGTGAGATTCGGAGCAGGTCAAGAATCCCGTAAAGCGATAAAACCTATGACACAGGAGAAAAGCTTAGCCTTTGATTGGTATACCGCGTATTACTGAAAAGACACACATGGGACGAAGGAAAATTATTTTTGCGAAGAATTTCCAGAACAATCCTAATATTTCAGGTGGAATTTTCGCCCCCGCGGATTTCCATCTCAAGTCGAGAGAAAAAAATCAGTTTCCATGCAACCTCCCAGGGTGAGCGAGAAATCCCGATACACCAGCTAAGCGGGCGTCCTTTTAAAGTAAAAAAAAAACGGTGCCAAATTCTTGAAAGATGTGGAGGATCAGTCGAGTCCAGGATATATTGAATGAATAGTCAGTCAAATATGTTGTACCGGAGAGGGAAGTCGATAATCTCAGATAGAGACATCATAACCAAAGCAAAAACCTTTTTGGTAACAAAATGGATATCTAATCAAAACCACGAGCGGACGAATCAATAAGGTAGTGACAAGTGGCGCGTGTTGATGTGGATAAGACCACGTAGCCACACTGTAGTCAACTGCCCCACATGTTCTTCCCTCCGGCCAGATTTTTCCACATGGAATGCATTCAAATCTGACGCGTTCGAAGTTCACTGTTTTGGAACAATATTCGATAATCGATCGTCCTACGAAAAGCAGTTGCGAAGTCTTATACTACTGAGCTACCTTTTTACTCCACCGTAACCTACCGTAATCTATCGAAAATCGATAAACGGGTTGCAGGTTCGTGTTGGGCAGCCCGAATAATCCCTTTGGTTACAGTTTTGAAGCATTCTCGGAATCACCAAAGTCTGCGTTTTGCCAGCAAAGTTTCTATTTCCTTTGAAGCTTTCTGGACCAGATCAGATGGGATTTTCAGAAATATTGACAAATCGACCTTAGATTCGTAATCAGCACCCAAAACAACCCCTAGAAACAAGTTTTCAGCCCAACTTCCTCCCTCCCTGAGACAATTTTTTGAACATACTGAAAATTCTATTCGTGTACCTCTTTTATCTACGCAAAGCTATGAACATGCCCACTTCTGGAAATCTCCAGTAAATCTCTGAGAGCATTTAGAGGATTTTGAAAAAACGTATTATCAATCACGCTGTGTCCATTACCTACAGCTATCAATACATGGTTTTATAAACCCTAACGGGAAGTGTTAGGTAAGCCCTATTAAGACGTACAATAATGAGGTGCAGGATCTTCCATAAGATCTCCTTATAATCTTCTTCATTGAAAATTCTGGGTAATTGTCCACCACGACGCGATCACTTTCGCCGTTCTCATCAAACCCTCTGATACGTCCGATGGAACACCTTGAACTGGTACCTATTTCCAACCTGGGATTAATATAACAAAAATGTTGTCCAGGTTAGAAGTACATATGGGTGCTACTCTTGGCTTCTCCGAAATCGTGAGTTTGGAAAATGAGAAGTTATGTACGGTAATGAAATACACACTATGATTTACTCGAAAAGTCTCGAAATCGCTACTTTTGCGACTTTTTCGTCATAAGTCGGCTCAAAGTGCTCCATTCGAGTTCGAAAAGACATATTTTGAATCAGCATCGAAAGCTCTTTTTTTATCTTACGCTCTGACCGCCAAACAAGGCATATAGGGCCTACACAATCAATCGAATTGGCGAAAGGAAAATTAAAGTAACTTTGTGCTTATTCGACGTAATGCCCCACGTCCACCTCAAACTCTACGATAGTTGAACTGTAACGAAAATAACTCAGTTGCTGGACCCCCCGCTCTCCCAGCACGATTTTCCTTGCATTGCATGTTACAAACGAGGCGGTCTGGGTAACCGCGAATGGGAATAGCACCCCGCAATGGGGACTACATCGCGGGCTACTTCAGAAAAAATCAAAACAAGTTACTTGTAATATAAATGTCACGTACTTGAATGTCTCAAGTAATCTTTTAGCATTTATATTACATGTAACATACATTTATATTACATGTAACTTAAACTTAACAACACACTAAGCAAAAAAAATTGTGAGGGGCCGTCCTCTGCTGGTTTGGGGTCCAAGTATCTCAAACTTGGGTAATTGAACCAACAGCAACGCCAGTCGTAAGTGAGTGACCCCGCTTTTACGTCGTACATCCCCTTGGAAATATCTCTTTCTCGGCCGATTTAAAGGCAGTGTCCATGATGAAAATCGATCTTCTGTTTTTTAGCCTACATTTTGAAAAAAGGTCCCATGCTGATTCCATCGATGTGTCTGAAATCGTACACCACCTTCTGGGATCAGAGTTATGGTCCCTCAAAAATTGAGTTAGAAGAAGCATTGTGGACGAGTTTTCCGGAGGCTTGTAACTTCCGCCTTTTGCAGCCGATGTATGCGAGCTGATCTGAGTAAAGAGAGGAAGTCGAGAATGAAGCGGGAAGAACGGGGCTTTTGATCGAAAAACCATCGCTCATTTCGCGATTTCGAGTGTTCCTTCGTTCCCACGTCAGGAAAATCCTCGACCGCGAGCGAAAGGGCTAGCGCAGCGAGCGGACTTCGGAGCCGTATGGAGCCTCTTTCTCTGGCTCGTTTTCGTTTGTTCTTTCTACAATCTCCAGTGCTCCCAATGGGACTCTGAACTTTCGATTTCCGGTCAAAAGCCGTGGACGAAAATTTATCGTGGACACTGCCTTTAAGTTACTTGCGACTGGCCACCGCCGTGTGAACGAAAAAGACTTTGTATCCCAATACAAACGTCTTAACGATATTTCTTGACTCATGGTTGGAAGATCTCGGCTGGTGTTGAACAAAGACTCCTGAAGAGACTCAAGCTGGAGAAACTCTCGGTGTCCAGTTTTCTACAGTTCATTGGTCAAGATCCATAAGTGACTCCAGCATAACGTACGGTCGATCCATCTCCGGGACGTGATAAAGATACGCCAGCACTATAAGTTGCGTGGGTGGCCCAAGTGATCGCACTTCATGGTTTCATCAATAACATCGTGAAGCAGCTGTTACCAAACATTCCCGCGCACTTATCCAATACAAATCATCTTTGCTTTCCCAATTGCCAAAATTTCCAATACCAAAGAGGGTTGTGTAATAGAGTCCTTCGATGTTGTGTCGCTGTACACCAATGTCCAGAAACGATCCACGCCTCTGCAAGCATTATCAGAAATGCTTGACAGGCACGCTCGGAGACGTAAACACCTTTTTGGGCTCACTAAAGCAGCACATCATCGTGACTCTCTAGTCAGGAGAGTGTTTGTCCTGCAACATCTTCAGATGGTCAGGTGCATACTCTTTCGCAAATAAGAGGTCTAGCCATGGGGACAAGAACGCAGCTGGCACCAGTGCTAGCGAGTATGCTTTATGAGCAGGATAGAGGAGCCAGTGTTGGCAAGATCACCTTTGATGTACTTGGCTGTAGATGATACATCGATGACTGTTGTGTTATAGCCTCCACACAGTCCGAAATGGACAGAGTGCTTTCGAATACTGAAATGAACAGTCACAGTACATCAGGACTCCACTCGGAAAACACCATCAAATCGGTTGGCTGGCGTACTTGAATACACAAGTATGCATATTAGAGAGAAGTCCGTATAAAGTGGTATAGCAAAAACTGAGCTGCAAAAAACATCCTCATTCATTCATCGTCAGCTCATCCCACGAGTACAAAACGCGCATGATCATACGTAATATGCTCCGCACAGCCACGGATATGCTTTTTAAAAATTATAGACCTGTATGCCTTTACTCTCATCAACTAGCAAAGTTCTCGAGCGAATACTATGTAAACAACATCTAGCGCTTACTTGCGCAAAAACGACCTCATTACAGAAGTGCACAGCATGGATTTTTAGAAAAGAAATTAACGCTGACTGCACTCGTTTCAACCATTCCTGTATGGCGAAAGATACGTGACTCACGTGGGTACGTTACTGCATGCTACTTGGACTACGCCGCTAAGGCTTTCTGACTCCATTAATCTTGACTCTCCTCGCTATCATCAAACTGCAGGCATACGGCATCGACGGATGTCTTTTGAAATTCCTACGGGCCTTCTTGACTGGACCGCGCAGTCAACAGGTTTTAGTTAATGGGTCGATTTCACGAACTTACAACACCTTCCAAGTAAGGGGTTCCTCAAGCGCACTCTGCTTAGGACCTCTAATGTTTCTACTCTATATCAACGACCTTCCCAAATGCCTTCCCCGGGGTGTCCATTGATCTATCTATGCTGATGATTCAAAACTTTTCACATTTAATAATCCACATCTACTTCAGCAGGCCCTTGATGCAGTGCGCTAACGTGGTCTAATATGGCTGCTTGACATATCTTACGACAAAACGACTGTCATGTGTGTATTGGTAATACCTCACCCACGTGAGTTAACCTATCACCTAGGCGAAAATGAGCTCCGTATTACTACATCGGCGCGTGATCTCGGCATTCACTACTCAAATGCTCTTTCATTCCGGAGAGTATATTGGTAAAAGTGGATTTGCACTACCTGGCATATAGAAAGTCGAATTTCATTTTTCGAGCTTTCCGGACTCGTCAACATGAGTATACTTTTTCAAATTTTTTGTCACCTACACGTCAGGCCACTACTTGAGTATTGCACTCCTGTGTGGTACCCATTCTAAGACTGGCAGACATAAATAAAATTTGAGAACGTGCAAAGGAAGATTCACAAAACGCATTTTCACCTAGAAATGGACTGTTTAGGAACAAGCTACAAAGATCAGTTTATCTTGTCTTTAAGTGGTGCAACGCTTCTCTACTTAGGCGGATTTATATACGATCAGAATCTCTTGTTTAAAAATCATGACAAATCGCATAGATATAGATAGAACCAAACTCTTCACGTTTTCGAGGTTTATCAACAGAACAAGAGGTCACTCGTTCTCGAATTTCTACAGGAACGGTGCGGACTCGTGCTTTTTGGAAATCGTTTTTAATCCGTGCTACAAAAAAACTTAGAACCAGTTACCATCAGATTTACTGCATTCGGGATTTCTCCAGCATCTTTTTAACCGCAAACTCAGAGGCCTTTCCAAACAAAAGCAGTATTTTTAACCATGACCTATTGAATTGAAGTGTGTAAGTTCCAGGGATTGCGATCACTCCTCTTAGTTTGAGGTGAACTACAAGAATTCGATTATTATGGTTCATCATGGCAGCAGGATTTTGGTTATCATGGGTCTGAAGAGTGCTTGAAGAAAATCGTGATGTGCATGACTTGCTCCCACTGTGGCGAAACTGCACCAGATGCTCGTGAATAGATTTGAACCCTGTGTGGTTGTGCTATTTCTTTGGCTTCACCACAGAACGGTTCACTTACCCATGCCCGCCTAAATGAAAAGAAAATGTTTCTCTGCGTCAGAATTAGAAGCTCTACCATTCTCCAAGTAAGAGATTTGTGAGCCAAAACTTGAGCCATAGCAAATAATTTTATTTATCCAACTTTCCTCCCAAATTTCACATAGATCCTTCTAGCGGCCAGTAATATGTGGGCTTTAGGAACCCTTAGATTCTATTCTATCAATATTCAATAAAATACCGCAACTCCACTCCAACTCACTCCCACTCATCCCGTTAGCTGGCGTCTGGCGGAGCGGGGGGATGCCCTCTCAACCAATACACTGCCGTGCAGGTGCCATAGGAGCTCGTGCGGCCTGAACGACTCACGCTTCCATTCAGTACGGTTTGCAGCAATAAGTTTAGCGTTAGGAACACTGCACCGTTGGGTTTTTAGATCTTCTTCTATATGCTTGAGCTTCACGTCTTCTTCGGGGCCGTTCTCTGGATCTTCCACGACGGCGGGCGCTTCCGCACAACGCATACCGTACGGGAGCCGGCCAGCATCCATTCGGACATACATGTCCAAACCACCGTAATCTTCTTGTCTTCAGTTGCTCTTCAACCAGCGGTTGATCCATACAGCTTCTTCTTATGTTATCGTTGCAAATACGGTCACGAATCGCTAATCCCAAGAATATGTCGCAGGCACCGCAATTGGAAGACTTCCAGCTTGACAAGGTCTGAAGCTTCAGTAGAGTCCATGTTTCCGGAACCATACAGGTAGAATCGGAATTATTAGCGCTCGAAACAATCGCATTTTAGTCTCCAGTGAAACATTGTTTTTCTCTTCCACAGACACCAACCAAGCTTGATGCAAAACGCACTGAATGCCTGCCCGATCCTGCTGCATACCTCTCTGGCTGTGGCCGCAACTTTCCCGTTCTTGCACGACTGGATCCAAGGTATTTGAACTCCTTGACCTGGGCTGAAGTTCCGCCCCTTCGAAGTGCACAGTTGCGTAGGCGAGCCATCCGATGTCATCACTTTTGTCTTCTCCTGATTTATTCTTAGGCCGTAAGGAGCTTGCAACAAGCGCCACTTCTATTTATCAGGTACGCTGCATCCTCCATCGGTATCCGCAGCACTGCACTGTCATCCGCAAACATCAGATCCGAGACGTAATCCATTAGTGCTATACTGAACACCTCTTCTGTTCTCAAAGACCTCCCTCATAATAGCGTCGACGACAGTATTGGAAGAGCAACGGCGATATAACATCACCTCTGGCGAACTCCAGCTTTAACCCCTCAAACTCTTCCGACAGCTTATCACCAACGCGAACCGAGCTGGAAAGAACCTTCATACGTTTTCTGGAGCAGGTTAATTATCTTGTCTGGTACATGTTCGCTACCAAGCGTTTCTCCACAGCGCAGGCCATCGAACACAGTCGAATGCAGACCTTGAAATCAATGAAAGTGATGACAATTCGCTTTCCAGTGCGGATCCTTCCTTCCATAAGTTGTCGAAGAGTGAAAACTTGATCACTGCAGCTTCTCCCTGTCCGAAACTCCTGCTTTGTTCCTCACGACCGGTCTGTTCTTCGATGACGTTGAAGCCTCGTTTTGGATAATCTTCATGGAAGACTTTGCCTACGATTGACAGCAGACTGATTCCCTCGGTAATTTTTGCAGTCCCTGGCGTCGCCCTTCTTGTGGATGGGTACAATTATTGCACGTTTCCAAGAAGCGGGTATGTTCTCTCTGACTGCCAGATGAGAGTTATTAGACGATGAAGCTGAAGCTAGCAACACGTTTCCACCCGGCTTCTGATGGTCTTCAGCAGCAACATTGTCAACGCCTGATGCTCCTGCCGTTCTTTCAGCGATTTGATAGCAGCCTTCAGTTCCTCCATTGCGGGCTCTGTGGAGCTGAGATCAGAATCTTCTGGCGCATCGACACTGATGGTGGCTTGGGGAAGCGGTCCCTGTGGCGCTTCATGACCGTAGAGTTCACCGGAAGAACTGTTGCCAGTGACGAAGACGCTTCTTCACACAGAGCGCACAAACGATCCATCTGCATTCTTAATGCTATCGCTAACGCGCGTTTCCGTCTTCTTTCCAAGCCGCTTGAGTGTCCGATAGAGGGTGCGATAGTCATGCCTGTTAGCGGACTCCTCCAAATCAGCAGCCATCTTATTCCAGTACGCTGACTCCTTTCCGCTTTCAGCCTGCAACGAAGTTCTCTGTTGAGTTGCCGGTATCGATCAAAATTAGTCAGTTTTGCTCGCTTCCTTCCTTCTTCGATGAGTAGCAAGGATTCGTCGGTTATCCACGGCTGGATCCGCCTGCGAGTAACAGGGCAAAGTGGTTTTGCACATTCCAAGATGGCGTCTGCTACTTGCCGCTCCTGCTCGTCCACCGATGCATTGTCCGGACAATGATGCGAAGCGGTTTGACAGTGCCACTTGGAATAACTCCTTCCGTCTCGGGTACCATGAGGTGTGTCCAGTCGAGTTTATGTTTAGGAGGTTCCATCTGCGTAGTCCGTTGTAGGCGGAGCTGCAATAACCGCATCTGAAGAAGGTAGTGATCTGTACCACAATCTGGACCTCTCATAGCACGGACGTCTTTCAGCGATGACCCAAAACGTGAACTCATCAGAACATAGTCCAACGTGGTTACGTCTCGTCCAGAGGATCCTCCAAGTCAGTTGGTGCTTCCTGCGGTGCTGGAAGCGACTGTTCCCGACACGAGTCCATTAAACGCTGCAAAATGAGAGCAAGACGCAGACCATTTTCATTCATTTCGCTAACGCCGAATCTGCCCAATACTCCTTCCCAGCCAATTCTGTCATTTCCGACGCGTGCATTGAAGTCACCTGCGACAAGGTTTAGGCCAGTCTTTGGGATCGCATTCTGCGCGTCTTGCAGTTGAGCGTAGAACGCGTCCTTATCGGAATCAGAGCTAGGCTCCGTCGGAGCGTAGATAGCCACGACATGCGTCTTAATAGTTCCTTTTAACGTCAGAACGGCAATCCCGTTCGAAATCGGCTCGAACGAGATGACGCTTCCAGACGCTTGCCAGTTCAACATAAATCTAACACCTTCGTGATGTCCTTCGCCACCGGAGTAGTACAATACCATCTTTTCTTCAGAATCGGGCACCTGGACAATCATTGTTCCACAACCGCTGATCCTCAAATCAGATACAGTGCTGCTACCGATATCTTCGACCTCGACAGTTCCCCTTGCGATGACTTCTTTTGTCCAACGTAATGTCCCGATCGTACATTCCAAACGGCAAACCGCACCTCCTTCTTTGGCGTCACCAATTTTTCCACCATTCTGGCTGTCGCATACTTGTCACCAACACCCTGGGTCCCCAGAGCTGGCGCATCGGCTGCCCCGGATGCGGTAGCAGTATCGCAATATCCTATGAGACTCTCCATGGTTACCACCTTAGGTTTTCCAGCCCGTCGGTAGCATGGGGGCCAACCCACACCGCATACTACCCAATACCAAATACCGCAACTACAGTTTCAATGGTTGAATTTCAAAACATGCCTACGTCACAGAGCCCATAACGCGGTTTCATTACTGACATCAGTGTTGTGTATCTATGCGATCACGACGCCGTCGTTCGATTTTCTCGTGTCACGTCAATCCGCCAT